>JASANE010019268.1:0-41806 GCA_030248225.1 Trileptium ribeirensis
TGGCTCGCAGGATAAGGAACTGAACGAAGTAAAGAGGGCAAAATATTGCTGTTACAAACAAAGTTCCTCGCTATGATTAACAATTTATATTTAACAGCAGCATATAATTTATGAGACAAATAATACAACATATAGTGCAATAAGTGTTTATGTTGATGGTTAACTAAAAATGATCACAACCATTTAAGACATTTTATTCCAAAAGTTCTGATTTGATGGTTAATGTTCATTTGTAAGATCCTCCTATTTGAAAAAAATGACAATTGCCTTCTTCAACTCTTCCGAAAAACCATACAAGATAGTTTAGTTGTCCACTCAGGTGGTGTTTGAAATATAATTGCAGTCACTACTGCTACTTTAAAGTTAGATCAATACAAAATATTTGAATGCCTCGTCCTAAAGCCAACTCCAAACGGAATCCTAGTTTTACTTTACCGTTTAACGCATATATTCTATCATAAAATAGTCTCATAATTGTGCCAACTACACGGTAATATATTGGTTAATATTAATATTGTTCATAAACACCTGAATCAATATCCGGAAATTAGAACTAAACAAGTTTGAATTGGTGCACCAGCACGGCTCTTGCGTTATTCCCCAAACGTACATATTTTACGGATGTTCAAAATTGATCCACGTTCTAATTCCTCCGCCATAATGAACCTCGGTCTACCGGCAAAATTACTTCACTTCGTTTAGCATCTTGTTCAAGTTGTTCCAGCTCCGCCTTTGGTATGGGAAAGTTCGACGATTTATCCAACTAAAATCAGTTGTTCATCAACAGCGACTGTTTGGCGTTACTACTTTGGCGTTGTGAATGTGTTGATTATAACGATTTAACATTGATGTCCAATAACTTCCGCCACCAATAATCATAAAAACGTTTATCGTCCACAGCCAACATTCCTTCGCTCTTCACTCACTGTAAGGATGCGACATATATGTCATCCAGGATGTTCTATCTAAATGAATAGGTTCAATTCCATTTCACGAGAAATGTGTATTGAAACATCATGCTTCGTAAAATTTGAATATTTGCGTCCTCATCTCCTTCCCGATTTTTCACAAGTCGTATTGGTATCACCTAAAATTTGATATGCCATTAATCAAATGCACTTTCACCAATTTTAAAGCGATTTTAATCATCTGTGTCATTGTTCGGTAGCGTGGCTTCACATGCCCCCTTCACCAGTTGTGTTGATTAACATTGAGCTTGTCGGCATTGGATAATTGTTACGCAGCCAATTAAGTTTTTCCACGCCAGATAGGAACTTTGCCATTTTTACGTTTACGTTTTCTTCTCTAATGTTCTTTTTTTAGACATTTCCTCCTAAGTTGTTTAGGACAGTGTTTGTAAAGTAACTGCATTCAGCTGTTTTTGTTACTAGCATTAAAGCATAAAGGCATTGCCATTTTGATTATGTGAATATTTGTATTGATGTTTTCTTTTTAAGAATTTCACGAAAACAATAAACGAACAACCATCTTCTGATCTTCTTTAAAAAATCGAATGAGTTAATCTAAAATTGAGATCAAGTAGTTCAAACTCGAGTAATTTAAACATACAGTTATTCAAATCTAATGTGAATTGTATTTTCCCATCAAGACAATACATGTAACAAAGGTTCATACCTAAACCATTCACCATACGTTCTTTTACGAACGAGCACATAGAGAAAAATAGGTTTGTTTTTCTCTAAATCTACACAACTGTGCTCCCAACATGTTTGCCATTTGACAAGTGAAAATTTTCTAAAGCCAAAAAGTTTTTAAATTTCCGACAATAACTTCATTTCTGCATTGTTTAACAAATAAACGCTGATTATGTTGCAACATGGTGTTTAGCGCCAACTCAATGTTGGTAGTTAATGAGATTAGGTACTAGATAATTTTATGTCAACTGTATAGTATCCTTTTTCGACTTGGAATTTTTTCCATTATTTATTTGTGAGAAATACTCATAATTGTACCTCCATCAATATTAACATACTTATCAGGAAGTTGGACATCTCCCATACTGAACCTTGGCTCGGCACAAAACGCTGTTGGAAAATCAATAATTGGTTTATCTAGATAATTACACAATAACAACCTCCATGATTGATGAAAATAGTTTATTAAAGTCTTTTAAGAATATTGTATAACAGTGTTACAACATAAATAGAAATCATTTACACATTTACATCCTGTCATCACAACATCACTCAGTACCAAAAATTAAGGCTATCACTGTTTGTAATAAAACAAAATTTCATGCTGTTATGCAATTGAACTTCGTATAGAATACCTAAACTAAGTCTCAGTTTTTCATAAAGATGCGGTAATAAATCCATTGTTAGACCACTTTTCAGACCCAACAACATTTTTTTCATTTGTAAATGAAGATTGTTTGCCATTGATAACCCAGATTTTTCAGACACTTCCTTTGCTAAAAGTAAAATTTTCCTTCCTTCTGTTTTGCGAACTGATAATCAATTAGTATATATTATTTTACCATTTGAAAATAATATATTCCCTTGGCTCATATTTTTTGACACCATTATAACACAAAAACGACAATAATCAAACTCATATCAATCACACATGACAGATAATACTCTTCAACATGATATTCAATGTTTGCTATCATTGTCATATTTGTAATAATTATTGTCTCTTACTCATTCAATACGTAACTGAACGAGTTACACATATAATGTATTGCTAAGGGCCTAAGTAACCCTGAAGGTAAATAAATAAAATGGGAAGAGTTATATGGTTGTTCCTCCAATAGTATAACCCTAAGCCTTAGTCTCAGTAAAACCTAGCCCCACAAAAATACATAGAGCCGGGGGTGGCCGCTACCGTGCCAAGCTGTTCTTCTCCTAATGTCATAACGTAGCCCCTCAGGTTGTGCGGCTTCATAAGCTTTAGCGGTGGCGCATTGCAGCAAACTACACTATTAAACGAATCGAACGGTATTTGAATACATAACTACATATTTCAACGAAAAAAAATTTTGGGTCCCCAAGAGAAACCATTGGGACCTCAAAAAATCCATGAAAATTTTAGGAATGTCGGTAAAATGAATATTCTCAAAACTGTCTTATTGAGCTGAAACGAGTGATACCAAAATTAAATATCTTCAAAATTCACCAAATTCGGTGCCGGGGGGGCTAAAAAGAAAGACCCTATAATCTTAGCTTGTTGAGGGTTTGTTTTTAAATTTCTAGAGTGGTGCAAGGAGATATTCTCAAGCGTGGGGGAGTCGGGGAAGCTAATGGTAAATTTTCGCAAATAGTTGAGGAACTCAAAAATTCTCCCCAATTTTGCTAAAATAGTGGGATAGTGTACTGTAGTGTATATCTTAGAGGGTTTAGAGGTGTTCGCATTTGTTACGCATTTGAAGCACGTCCCTCAAGGGGGGCGCAAGGGTAAAATTGCGAGGTCCGCCTAAAAGTGGCTGCCAGTATATATTTTGTAAACAAACTTCATGGATTTAATCCACCTAGGTAACGCTGAGGGGCAATGCGTCATATTGTCAGAAAAAAAGAACAGCTTAGTGCGGCGCATTCTGTAGACTTATACTTAGTGTTTGTCTCATATAAGTAACTCAAAGTAAAAACTAAGGCTTAGTATATACATTGAGAAATGCGTGCACACTGTGTTAGACTTTTGCGGTCGATGGTCACATTGGCCGACTTAATCCATAGAGTAACAAAACATATATACATTCCATTTATAACGACGACAATGAAGAGTTAGGCAATAGAGAGGGAGATACAATTTGCCAGGGGGAATTAAACAATTTTAACGGGGGGGCTCACTGTGTTGTCACATATCTTAAATCAATAGTAAAATGAATGTTACAGTTGTTCTCGATCGCAGCAGGGCATGCTAATGTAGAAGTAGAAGGGAAGCGGAGACCCCATTTTTCTTCCACCTTGCCTCGTAGACATGTATATATAGCTTTGTTAACTGGCAACGCTAAACGCGGAGGGAGTATAGCGAACCACAGCAAAACGAGCTTGGACCGAAAAACGGGGCCAATTTTTTTAAGCTTTAACTACAAGGTCATCGATAGATCAAAGATAAATTTGTCAAAAATAGAATTTCCTAATTGGTTTGAACGTGACGCCTGCTCACCCGAGCGGACCCAGAAGGAAGGGGGGGCTCCAGCTATATCCCGTGGCTCTTAAGTCTGGCCAACAAAAAATTTGTAAAAAAAAAATACAAAATATGAACAGTGTTAGAAACATTTGTTGATTACGGATGGTTTTAGGTTCATAGGTCCGCCGGTCTTTGGGGGTTAGGTTTCGGGATTTTGTCAACTAGCAATTAATTATTCCTTCCCCCGCTCTTTTTACCCATTTAACCTACATTTTCTACACTTTTCAACCTATTTTTCCAAAAGGCGCGCGGCTGGCCGGCCAGGAAGTGTTGATGCCCCCTCCCCCGTCAAAAATTCCTAGATCCGCCAGTGCGCCTGGGGCTTACGATAGAAACTTTTAGTATTTACCTAAACATTCGATGAGGCTAGCGTTGAATTACCAGTCAACTGATGACTTTCAGTTACAATATTTACCGTACTATATACATACATAGAGTTAAAACTTGTCCTGTATAAAACATAGCTCCTTATTTGTAGTTTAATTCAATACGGATTGCGGTCAGATGCAAGTGACCGTTCTGATCTTAACTGTTTATTTACCAAATGTCAGTCTGTGTTGATTTTGATTAACAGGATCTTTCATCTGATCTATATTTCAAATGGACAGTGTAAATAGGAGCGGCGCATAACGGTGTTGTACAATAAGCCTAGCTTGTCTGGTAATAAACAATATATACGCCGTTGTGAGTATTATTTTGCTCAAGGACTGGGAACTTTGATAATATTTTACTTAAAACCTGTGCTGATGTTAATTGCTTGCTTTCCGACTACCGAGACACTGGACTTGAGGCATAGTAAGACACTGAACTGGGAAACCGTATTTCGAGAACCTATCTATAGGTCATCGGTGTTAGTGCGATGCTAAAGTCTTAGTATCGGACAATCTTCGTTTTGAAGCGTTTGCTATTCACGTTTTTGCTCTTGCCACTTTTAAGCAAAAAATATGGTGAGGTGAAATTAGTCCCCATACAGTTAATTTCCCGAAAAGTGTTCCTTTACACAAATTATGGTAGTTTCTTTGACGTGTTCCGGTAATTGTACTGTTTACGAATTTTATTCCACTTGTAGAACGATGTTGGCTTCATCTATCTTCGTCGCTTCCATTGTGATCCCGCTGTTGGCCACTCATGATTCCGACAATGAAGGCGAACCACAACAATGGACTGAACGCTGTCCATCGATTTGTACATGTGAATTGAAATTCTTCCACGATTTCAATTCGCAGCTCCGAACAGTCATCTGTCGTCAACCGTATCCATTGGATTCGTCGGGAGTTGTTGCTCCAGAGTTGATCCCGCGTGAAGCAGAAGCCCTTGTCCTGCGTGGCCTTGGACTAATAACGCTGTCATCGCCGAGTTTTCCTACGAAAATGTTCTTTCCTGAATTGATATACGCTGATTTGGCCGATAATCGCTTGATCCAAATTCCAACTTCCCTCTTCGCTCCGGCGCTACGAGTTTTGAACTTGGATAACAACGAAATCTCGGAACTCAGCGATCAGTCACCTCTTCAGGTACAGCTATTGTTTAAGTTTTAGTTTTTTTAGTCAATGCGAATGGCTATAGGTACCGAAATAAGAACCAGAATTTAGTTACAGATCATTTCCCCAATTTCTTAACATTATTAAGACTGTCTCGTAGACATAGCCCCAGCAATGAAAAGTCAACGCATCGATATGTAGGAAGCTATCAGCAGGAGAGTCGCAAGCTCTTCAAATGTGGAGCGGGCCGGTCGTTGACATTTATTTGGTTGTAACCCCATCAGTTAATTTTTTCACGTTTGTCAGTAATAGGTGGGAGGGGCAGTCTCCCTCTGCATCGCAAAACGGTACAGTTTGTAGTTGCCCGAAACTCATCAGTTGACTGGTAATTCAACGCTAGCCTCATCGAATGTTTAGGTAAATACTAAAAGTTTCTATCGTAAGCCCCAGGCGCACTGGCGGATCTAGGAATTTTTGACGGGGGAGGGGGCATCAACCCTTCCTGGCCGGCCAGCCGCGCGCCTTTTGGAAAAATAGGTTGAAAAGTGTCAAAAATGTAGGTTAAATGGGTAAAAACAGGGGGGAAAGGAATAATTAATTGCTAGTTGACAAAATCCCCGAAACCTAACCCCCAAAGACGGCGGACCTATGAACCTCAACCCATCCGTAATCAACAAATGTTTCTGACACTGTTCATATTTTGTATTTTTTTTTACAAATTTTTGTTGGCCAGACTTAAGAGCCACGGGATATAGCTGGAGCCCCCACCCTTCCTCTGGGTCCGCTAGTAAGCAGGCGTCACGTTCAAAGATTAGGAAATTCTATTTTAGACAAATTTATCTTTGATCTATCGATGACCTTGTAGTTAAAGCTTAAAAAAATTGGCCCAGTTTTTCAGTCCAAGCTCGTTTTGCTGTGGTCGCTATACTCCCTCCGCGTTTAGCGTTGCAGTTAACAAAGCTATATATACATGTCTACGAGGCAAGGTGGAAGGGAATGGGGTCTCCGCTTCCCCTATTACTCTACCTAGCATCCCCTGCTGCGATCGAGAACAACTGTCACATTCATTTTACTATTGATTTAAGATATGTAGAACCACAGTGAGCCCCCGTTAAAATTGTTTAATTCCCCTGGCAATGATATTCCCCTCTCTCTTGCCTAACTCTTCATTGTCGTCGTTATAAATGGAATGTATATATGTTTTGTTACTCTATGGATTAGTCGGCCAATGTAACCATGAGCAGCCAAAGTGTAACACATATCACGCCGTTCTCAATGTATATACTAAGCCTTAGTTTTTACTTAGGTTCTTATATGAGACAAACACTAAGTCTAAGTCTCCCGAATCGCCGCGCTAAGCTGTTCTTTTTTCTGACAATATAGCGCATTGCCCCTCAGGGTTACCTAGGTGGATTAATCCATGAAGTTTGTTTACAAAATCCCTACTGGCAGCCACTTTTAGGCGGACCTCGCAATTTTACCCTTGCGCCCCCTTGAGGGACGTGCTTCGAATGCGTAACTGATGCGAACACCTCTAAACCCTCTAAGATATACACTACGGTACACTATACTATTTAGCAAAATTGGGGAGAACTTTTGAGTTCCTAAAATATTGCAAAAATTTACCATTCACTTCCCCGACTCCCGCCTTGTTGAGAACCTCCCTTCCACACTCTCGTCCTTTAAGGACGGACCTTCGACAACTAAGATTATAGGGTCTTTTCTTTTAGCCCCCCCAGCACGAATTTGGTCAATTTTGAAGATACCTAATTTTGGTATCAATCGTTTCAGCTCGATGAGGCGGTTCAGAAAATATTCATTTTACCCACACCCCTGAAATTTTTATCGATTTTTTGAGGTCCCAATGGTTTCTCTTGGGGACCCAAAATTTTTTTTCGTCGGAATATGGTCATGTTGGATACCGTTCGATTCGGTTTGATGACAGAAATGTACTGGTGTGTATTTTATTGCAATCTACGCCACCGCTAAAAAGTTATGAAGGGCCCAAGCAACCCTGAGGGGCTACGTTATGACATTAGAAAAAAGAACAGCTTAGAGCGGGGGGTTCGGGAGGCGGCAGCCCCCGGGTTAGGCTTAGTGTATTTCTCATATAAGGACCTTAGCTTAGGCTAGGACTAAGGCTTAGGGTTAGTATATCCAGAACGGCATGACCTGCATTTTATTTCTACCCTTCAGGGTTACTTAGGCCCTCATAACTTTCTAACGGTGGCGTAGATCTCAATAAAATACACATCAGTAGATTTCTCTCATCCAACAGAGTCGAATGGTACCCAACATGACCATATTCCGAAGACAAAAATTATCAAGGTAGAAGGGGGACCACTGGGATCTCAAAAAATCGAAAAAAATTTTCAGGGATGTGCGTAAAATGAGTATTTTCTGAACCGCCTCATCGGGCTGAATCGATTGATACCAAAATCAGCGCTGTATCTTCAAATTTGACCAAATTCGGGCTGGGGGGCTAAAACAAAAGACCCAGATTATTTACGTAGCAATTCGGACATTTGGATTTTGTCTGCACATACCTAATTTAATTTTTGAGAACCAACCATTTTTCTGCACATTCCCATGATTTCGAGTATTGCCATACATGGTAAAGATCGGACGCCACAATGCGGGTTGTTGGGTCCTCTGGGCGGGTGAGGGTTGCGGCGCCGGCTATGCTTTTTGTTTGACTCCTTCGGCGCTGTTGGGGGAGGGGTCCGCGCACCTGCCCGGGCGATCGCCGCTTCGCGCGAAGGGGTCCAACGCCTCAGGGAATAATCCCTTTCTCATCATCAACACTATTAGTTTCTCCACACTCTTTTTATGGAGGTTTGAAGGTAGCCTTAATAAATTATTGCACAATTATTCATAAAAAATGCTTTGATGAAAGCGATCAATATTGAAATTTCAAAATAAGTTTGGCGAAAACAGACAACGTTTTACAACATCAAGAAGTTTATTGCGAAATAGCAGTTTTAGAGTATGTTCAGTAAAAATTGTCGCTAATAATTTAAACGAAGCATGTATTTTTCCGATACTTCCTCGACAATTCATTCCTGTATCGTTTTTTATAAATCTTTACTTAAATTTAAGTAAATAACTGTTGAGATAATATTTACTAGTAAGACTCGATATATAATAGTTTTGATTATAAATTGATACACATTTGAGATTATGATGTAGTTTTGTTTCTTTATTTTTAGAATTACCCACGTTTGGAACAGCTGAAGCTTCGTGGCAACCGGCTTTCGTCAATTGGTGAGAATTCGTTTGCTCATCTATCGGCGTTGGAATTCCTGGATTTGTCACAGAATCGCTTAACCTACGTCCATCCAACCTGGTTCCGGCCGCTCCAAGAATCCCTTTTCGAATTGCGTTTGGCACGAAATCGGCTGAATATAATTCAAAGTGGAGCATTTCAATCGCTGCGCAATTTGATGGCATTGGATCTCTCGTATAATCGGATATTTCGACTGTCGGACAGTGCTTTCGAGGGACTATGGCGACTGGAATATTTGGATTTAAGTCGTAACTCAATCGTCTCCGTCCATGAAGCACTTTCTAAAGTTGCACTGACTCTTAAATCGATCGATCTTAGTCGAAACGATGCATTTGAACGCATTTGGTTCGCCGGGTACCCGCAGTTGAAGGATATTCAAGCATCCGGATGTGCCTCAATTCGATTTATCGATACGGATGCTTTTAGGGATCTGCCTGAGCTAGTCACCCTGGCACTTCATGACAACCCTGCGTTATCCTACTTAGCTCCACGTGCATTCCGTAACACTCCGAAGTTGCTCCATCTTCGTCTTCATAATAACAATTTGACGCATCTGCCGGTGCATTTGATTGTAAACGATGCTGATTCGTCTCAGGATATCCTGGATCTTCAAGAGATTTCGTTTTACGGCAATCCGTTGTCGTGTGACTGTGGCTCAATCTGGCTACGAGATGCGTTGAACACCAGGAGTGGTCGTCAGTTACGGTTCACAGAGGCCAATCATATGACTTGTATCTATCCAGATGTCCATCGGTTTAAACTCTTTACCTCGCTCCAACCATCGGAATTGTCCCAAAATTGTGACCCGTTTCAGCTTTCGTTCTTCTTGCCAGAAATAACTAAAAAAGTTGGCGATCCATTAACGTTAGAATGCCGCGGGATCGCTTTGCCGGCGGTGAACGTTCAATGGCAATTACCTTCTGGTCAATTTGCATTATCTGCTGCTGCTGAATCGAACAACAACATCCACGTAGAACATAGCGGTGGTACGCTGAAGGTTGGATCAGTCGGACCCAGCCATTCAGGCGTATACACCTGCTTCGTAAGCGACAACGTTGGGAACGTCGTCACATCCTCAAGCCGTTTAACTGTTCAGCGTCTCGATGTGGAACTTGATCTGGAGTCGGTTTTCCAATCCAGCGCTACACTACGTTGGTCAGGCGTGGATCGTTCGCGGCATGCCTATCGCATTTACTACCGAGAAGCATTGCCATCAAACAATGCCTTGGTAGCAGAAGATGGTCGCTTGCCGTCGCCAGAACGACCTCCATGGAGTCCGCGGAAACACCAGTACACTGAAGCAACTCTGGTGACTCCAATTATGAGCTCGTTAACACTTGGAGGGCTTCACCCCGATTCCGGTTATGAGGCGTGTCTTTCGCTTGTCGATTCGAATACACTGGATATTATTCATATTGATTGTGTTAAATTTCAAACATCCCGAGCTCCAAGCCTTATTTTGAAACATTGGATTCATTGGCTCATTGTTGTTTTAACTACACTTTTCCTTGTTGTGACCGGATGTGTAGTTTTGCTGTATATTCGTTATTTTACATCGCTCTTCGTTGGATGTAGTCCAGTTAGTAGTAGGTCCAGATCCAGGGACCACGAGTGTTCGAACAAGAAAAACTGCGATTCATGTTGTCCTGAATCAGGATTGTCAAACGTTTCACCATCATCATTACAGCATCAAAGCAGCAGGTCGTCAATTATTGTAACCCTTCAACATCCTAAATCAGCTGTGACAAACAGTTGCGCGTTCCCCAAATCAAACTCTGCGGTTTACAATAGCAAGGAAATGCTTATCGTGTAAAGAACATACTTTTAAAGACCTTTTTGGGACCTACACGAGCCACGCAGCCTCTGATTGATTGAACTTACCTCATACTTGGCGCCAGGGAGTAATGTGGTGGCCTTGCTACTTTGCTACGGTATGGACTTAGGTTACGGCATTTTGCAAATTGCATACTTGTCACAATCGACACCTGTGTAAACGGAACAGCTTATGGTACCTTGGACGAAGATATTTGTCCTGATGTTTGACGGGTTGAATTAGCTTGTTCATTTTTGCGTTGTATTTTGTAAACAATTGTGTTCTTAACAATACGCATTATAAGCTCTAGTATGGCTTAGCCATAATTCAGGTATTAGCGTACAGAAGACCTATTTTGTTTAGTTAAGCTTAAGCTGCGTTCTCATTTCAAAATATTTTCCTCAAATTTTGAGCTCAAAATTTAACTCTTATGTGCAATGGAAAAATATGACAAATTATCATTCTTCAAATTTTGAGCTCAAAAATTTCAAGTTCCATTCCTTGTTCCTGATTGGTTGAAGCAATACGCTACAATATTTTCAATAGTGTTCACTCGTTCAAGTTCACTAAAAATACAAAAAATGCTTTCAAATTTTGATGAAATTTTTTTAGCTCAGTTTTGAGCAATTGTGTGACTGGCGATAAAGTCAGAGTGTACTTACGTTACCAAACTACAACTATTACATGTATTTTTATAGCGCTGATTTCGCATACTTTTTTGGTCCACAAATTTTTCTATGATATACTATGTTAGAACATCGTTGTAGTAATATGATTTGTTGCGAAATTCCGAGATTCGTATACACGATTCAGTTGACTCGTTCAAACTCTTGCTATGACATTCATCTAAGTTTTCAGAAATCCTCCGTACGAATCTCTTAATGCCCTAATAACCGTACCCTGATTATTACAAGCCGTAGAAAATGTTTTAGAAAGTGTCGAGTTCAATTCGGTTTGTTGTTATTTCATCTGAAAAGTCGTATAGAACACGTGGAGCTTAGGAAGAGGATACCTTCTTAGAATGACTATCTCTGGAGTCTGCATACGCTGCGAAAACTATGAAACAAACATATTGGACTCTCCGAGTTTAGGACTGACGCGAAAAGTTTAGGCATTCTGAGGCCATTAAATTCTGTAATATCAATATTACGTGGTCTGAAAACTACACTGGAAGCTACATTCAATTTTACGTATATATTTAAACATTTTCATAAAACAGTTCTATTTCAAAGGGTTCCACTTAATTCAGATGCTGAAATATGTCTCGCCAATCATGGAACGCTCGCTGGTTTCCGAATTTATTAAGGACCTTTTTCGAGCCGAACCGAACCTACCTTTTTAGCAAATGACTCGAGCTGCTCATTTGAGTACAAGGAACAGCCGAAACCTCTTTCAAAGTTTGGCAAAAGTGCCTGCCTTTTTGTTGGGACGAAAACGAGCCGAACCGAGCCTCACGACCACTGCTCGTTCTCACACGTATGGTTCTTAGTATTAAATTTGTTGTTGTTTATTATACCAAGAGTGCATTTGGGAAGAGTATGCCACTTCCTGCACTGATATGTGAACCTGTTTTTGATGACGCGGGCGTGTTCGGCCTGACCCCCCAGTTTCTGGGGGGTGGTCGGGGCATCTCGTGTCATACTCTTCCCTAATGCACTCTTGATTATACCAAGTGCCAGTCGGCATAAACGTATATTCGTATATGTTGGTGCTTTATGACATCGATACCTGTGATGTTTTATTTTGTATTAGTTTATTAAGACTGTAACATTATCTTTGTGTCTCATTTATACGAGCGGTATGGGATTTTATATTTGTTTTGTTCGGATACTGGCAGATATTTTTCCTGAACCTGTTTAAGATAAGAAAGCATCTTGAGCAGCCCAACCACTGTAAAAATTAAACATTGACTGTATTGTTATTTGAAGAATCATAAAAGGCAACAACAAAGCCTGAATTGTTGATGAAACATTGCTTTGGAATAGTACCCGCTGCAGGTTGTGTTGGAAATTCATCAGAGCCACCGGTATCGCACCTTCAGCTTGGCTAAACTATGGGAATTCATTTTCGCTTCGTATAGTGAGTTGTTCTTTTCTATAAAACTGGGCCGAAGTAACCCTGAGGTACCAAGTGTAACGTATGCCGTGCCCTTCTCGATATGTTAAGCCTTAGCCTGCTTAGGTCCTTATGTTAGACTTACTCTAAATCTTAAGTCGGGAAGCTGCGAACACCTGGTTCTAAAAGCTGCTATTTTTTCTAACGATGTAACGTATTGCGCCTCATGATCACCAGGGCCGAACTGTGGATTTAATACAAAAATTGCGAATTTTCTCGATTTGTATAGTGCAGTACAGGCCCAACGGCATTTGTGAGTTAGTATTAAACGCAGCAGATATTTGCCTTCTCAGCAGCAATGTTGGTTATTAAGACCGCTTTTACATTGTGTCCGATCTGATACATTTCTGACAATTCTGCACCGTCTCTGTTTATCCATTTTTCGCATAGCTGTCCGATTCGCATCAGATAAAATTGTACATACTCTATCACATCAGGTGCAAACTGATCATTGTATATAATCAGATCGCACGCTAGGTAAGCTAGGGCCCAGGGAACCCTGAGGGGCAATACATTATATCGCTAGAAAAAATAACAGCTTGTAGCGGGGGTTCAGGGGCGGCAGCTCCCCGACTTACGCTTCGTTTATGTCTCATAAGAACTTAAGCTTAGGAGGCCAAGGCTTAGTATATCAAGAACGGCACGGCTTGCATTACACTTTGGCCCCTCATGGTTACCTTTGCCTAAACTTGCCCTAACGGAGAAGGAGTGGTAAAGAATTGCAAGTGTAGTTGTTCGCCAACAGAAGTCAACATAATATAAAATTGGTGCCACAAACGGGGCAATTGGATGAATCTGGAAGTTGCAAGGTATAGACTTTATCCGATGAGTCTCTTCACAGGCTTTACTCAGAAAATTTAGGTGTTCGTTGGAATACAAATTGAAATCTATGGCGTACCTGAATGAGGACTTTGTACCGTATAATATTGTCAAATATAGACCAGTTTCTGCTCGATTAAGTAACCACCGTTCTTCTCAAATCCAATAATATAACACTTACCATCTCTCGCTGTAGTACGGGTCGATGACACAGTCGTTTAAAAATCGCTAACGAACCCCTCGAGGTGCCAGGGGTTGGCTGAGCCCTAGGGGCAGGGAGCACGGCCTTCTGTCTTCCATGAGATCTGCTGTGAGGGGGGCGCCAAAGGCGCCGCTGCAGAACGGGGGGAAGGTTACGGGTTTGTCTGGAGGGGGCTGAGGGTGCTGCACATATCAGTGGGTTTCACGCCACGGAGGGGTAGATTCGGCGCCTTAGGTATCCTTCCTACTTCACTGCTCATGGATATGGCCATAATTATCGTGGTTTCCAACAACATCCGCTTTTTTGAGCGTTGTAGTCGTTAGTCGCGTAGCAAGAATATATAGCTAAGCTGTCGGTGCAACCTGCAAAGCCTAATTATTTTTACCGTAATCGAAATTTAACAGAACACAAAATTGGGGATCAATTTCTGTCAGATACCCCGCGGAAGCTACCCGTATTTAGGCGAACTCAGTGGGTAACAGGCACGTTGGGGAGGGGCATCGATACCCCTTGATATTGTGTTCTACCTTCTTAGAAAATTTTTGAAAAGTATTTTAAAAGACGAAAAACAACACCATCCATAAATGGTCATTATCTGCCGTATAAAACCTTGACAGTATTACAGTTTTTCTTTAAAATATAGGCTATAAAATCAATGCTTTAGCATGCATGACAGCTATGTATGTATAGGCATAATGCGGCGGTCACACTAAAATATCCCCGATGTTGAGAGGTTTTGTCCCCTTTTAGTCGCAACCCTACCATTTGGACAGTCAGGGCCACACCCATACCATAAAATGCGACACACCCCTAGCTACTATTATTTTTGTTTACGGTATCGTACACATCATTAGCTATCAATTTCGCATGATTTAAAAGTAAAAGACACTTTCTGTAGCTAACGTAAAATACTTAGTCGTTATGCTGTGTAGTTTTTTAAATCTGGTTATTTGTATTTAAACCACATGCATTCTGACGAGATTGTGCCACACACCGTCAAAAAAACTACAACGAAGACACAGTATGCTTACACAGTTGAAAGTGGCAATACCCCTAGCTAGCTACACATGAAAAAATTTATAAAAAACATGTGATATCTAAGACACCCTATTGTTGACAGTATGCCTGACACTGTGTGGGGTAGGTTCCACGCTTTGAGAACATTACATCGTGAACGCCGCACAAATCTGGTTAGCATTGACATGTCAAAATTTCTATTTCGCACTTTCTTGGAACATAAAAAGATGCTTTCTGAATTAATATTAGCCTGACAGGATTTATTTATTTTTCGTTGTCCAGCCCAACTAGAGCCGCGTCTGCATTAGGTATTCATATTTACACGTTAAGTGAAGGTTCAGCTTTTTGGCTCAGTTGAATAAAAGTAGATATGTTAAAATATCTTAAAATTCTAATGGACACGTGTTAGAGACTGCAGGAGCCAAAAGCTAATATATTAACAGCGAATCCATTAAAGACAAAAATATAGTTAAAGCAACTGTAACAAATTTTGATCTGTTACGTATCATAGGTATCTGTAAAAGTCAAAAACTTCTTGCAGTTACCCCCTAAAATAAACCAAAATCAGTACCCTTGAACCTAAAATGTCTCTCAGGTTTGATGGTAAGCAACTAAAATATCAAATTGTCATACATTTGAGATTTTAGTTTCTTGCGAAGGTCTGCTAGACACGCAGTTACAGAAATTTCTCCATAAGCTGTTCTGTGAAACCAGCATTATTTAAAAACTCTCTTAGGGTGATTATAGGAGCAATATTAGCCGTGATACTAATACTAATACGTGCTAATACTGCTTTACGAACGTTTAACAATGTTTGTTTCTCAATATGTATTTCTGGATAATGTCATTTACGTCTTCATTCTGTTCATACTGCGGCGCAATTCTGGAACATTTGTATGATATATTTTTGATTTATGAACATTTATGGATCTGGCCACGAATACCATTGACGACAGAGTGTTAAAAATATAATCTAAAAAGCGATAGGATATATTAAGGTCATCAAAAGGTCATATATAGATAGATATATTATGGGCTAGATGTATACCCACATGCCCTTGTAAACAATGGAAAATATCCACGAACGATCATTCATTGGATCAGCCGGGATTCGAACCCGGGCCTCTAGCTTGCAAGACTACCGCGCTACCACTACACCACAACAAACAAAAAATCAGTAAGGACTTGTTAAACTTTACAAGTGATTAGGTTTCATTGGTAATTGAGAAAATTATTGGGGTTTGACGTTTTTTGATTTGTTACTGAACGTTGTAGGATGCATATATTAATAATTATTGTAATTATTAATTTATCTTATTAATTATAACTATTAATACATAATTATAGTTATTAATTTATATTATTATAATTAAATTATTTTATTAATCATAATTATCAACATATTATTATAATTATTAATTTATATTATTATAATTATTAATTTATTTTATTAATTATAATTATTAATATATATTATTTATAACTGAGATTAATTTCTACTAACACTATATTTTATTTATTTGAGAGTATAAATATTTATATTGTATCTATAATAAATATAATGTCTTATTAGTCTTAAAATTTATTATCGTCAAATTGTTAAGAAATAAATTTCTCACGCTGTTTTACAACAACGCTGTAACAACCGGGAGGCAGGTGCAACTGGTCCACAGTTGACAATTCTAGTCTTAAAATTTCATCTGACATATGGTAGGCGGAATCGCTAGCCTGTCTTTGTTCAAGTTTAGCGATATTAATCCTATCTGTTTCATTAACTCATGAAAACGATGGATTCGTATAACTCAACGTGAATGAACGGAAATTTATGAAATTAATAATAAATATCTGAGATTTTAATTACTAATCTTGTTTTTAAACTAAACAATTTAAATAGTTATTAAATTTTGCAGAAAGTTTAAGAATAACAGTGGAAAATCTGGCCTGTAATATACCGATGAGGATTTATTGTATTTGAAGAGTATGTGTGAGTAGATCAAGTGATCATTAAATGGTTGTTGTTGGGTTGACTAATGGACGAAGCGTTGACGGTGCGGCATTATTATGAAGAAGACCCAACTGAATTCATGCTGTGAACTGGTTACGGGAAGAAATCTGGCGGCGAAATTGTTCGAAAGACGCGGAATACAATGTTTATAAGATATTTGCAAAATCCAATGCATTTAAAATTACAATTAATTTACAACACATTTAATTGTTTTCTTTGTCTGAATTGGTTAGTTGCATTTTGAATGAGAAAATTCACGTAATTGCTGTGCCTTTAAATGTCTAACCACAATACTAACTCGGAATTTGACGTTCCCAATTGCAATTGTCACGACTAACAAAAATAACACTGTAAAGCGCTTTGTAACATTTATTAAGCAATTTAAAATTGGACAAGAATACATTATACCGAGAGCCGATGGTGGTCAACTACTAAAGAGTGTGACACTGTTTAGCTTTCCATCTGACAATAAGATAATGGTATAACTTGTCTATTACCATGATCAGAGTAGATATTAAGGGGTAGATTATGTGTCTTGTATTTAGCCTCGTGTAGTTTAACCCATATATGCTCACAGGGGAGGGGCAGGTTGGTTATGTCTTGAGGCTCGAACCCCCTGGAGCGAGCGCAGATCTCTCCTTGGTAGGTACTCTACCGGCTCTGGACCGCTCACCCCACGCGCCGGGCCCGTATACAGAATTTTGAAATATTAAAAGATTGGGGAAATTGTCAAAAATAAAGGGAAAATTGGAAAAGTGGGAAAAATTTAAAAAATTTTGAGTCCTAAAAATTTCGAAAATTTATCCAACTTCCTGACGATCTCCACCCACTGACATCCACTGCCAAGGACGGCTACGCTTGCCTCTGCCTTCCGCGGGAAAGTCGCAGATGCCCTACGAAGCACCCGCTATCCCCTGGGAGATCGACCCTCTTACTTTTATCGTTTAACCGCCACTGAAAACGTGGAGCTTTAGTTCTATAATTGCTTAGTGTCAGGAATTGTACACATAATATATACTGCCAAGGGTAATGTATAATATTAAATACACGGCGAAATACTGGGCAAAGTTCGACACTAATTTGAAAAAACTGGTCAGAAAATTCAAGGATACTTTATACGAGTTTGTTTCCTCGCGCGTGAGAGCGGGTTTTGCTGAGATACTTATTTCCACAAGCAAGCCACCTAATGCCCTTTACACTGTAAAAATCCAGACTAATTGGTTCAATTAAACTCCAATTCCAAAAATATGGCAGAAAAATGTGGGCTAAAATTTAGTCTAAAACATGGTATTGTTTGACTCTGTCTCCAGAACAGGTGTAGAGGTACCCAAACAAATCGTATTAGGAAACGCATTTCAATCTCCCTAATGGAAGAATTTAGCGAAATACCTGTAATAAGCTCCACAAATGTTATGACTGCAACAAAATTTCACGAATTACGCAGCATAAATCTAAAAGCGGTTTCACACGTCAAACTTTTTGCTCAAACTTTGAGCTCAAAATTTGCGCAAAACATTTGATATTATTTTGAACAAAATTTTACTATTAATTTGCAATAAAATATATTGGAAATCACAATGCTTCAGAATTTGAGCTCAAATTTTGAGCTCAAAAATTTTCAAGTTCTAGTCCTTATTCTTGATTGGATACAACAATTCAACAAAGACATAATAAATGCTTTCAAATTTTAAGCTCAAAATTGAAGCTAAAATTTTCACCTAAATTTTCACGGGGAACGCATCTTAAATTGACCAAATACTAGCTATGTAATCTGCTTCGTTAATTTTTTTATAAACGTCGAAATTATATATATATTTTTAAGCGTCCTTTAAGTTATATCTTATTTAATGCAGTGCCTATCACAATCTGTATAATATGATTACTAGCCTGGCTTGTTACAAAACGGTAACACGCGAATATTAGTAATTACAGGGTTAAAACCCGCATTTTGCCAATTTTACTTTTCTTATTACCTAGGCTAAACTACAAACAAACGAAATATTACCTACCCTTATGAATATTACAAACTGAGAATCGACGTTCCTTTCTAGGTATTTAGGACAGTGTGACGCTAATGGTATATAATTTGAAGATTGCCCTCCTTGATCGCGCCTGCAATAGTGTCTCAAAGCGGGCTTGTCATGGAAATGGTTATTCTATTCCAATTCCCATCCCAGTCCCACGAGAACTTCATGGGAATTCCCATGAGTTCTGTAAGGCCAGGCTTTATCGCTCTAGGAGACTACCATTCCCAGGCGGAGCCCGTCCCAAAGCCTCGTGTCTTGTAGCAGCGTTCCATTTTGAAAACTATCTAAGATCATGCGTGCAGGACACAAATTAATATATTATTTTATTTTAGCCGCTTTTGGTGCAACTATCCAAATCCATTGGAGAAATGGGTGTGTTTGTGTTTTTGCTGGGCAATGTTTTAATACCCTGAGTCCGTTTTCAGGACAGTATTACATGTTTCAGCAATCAACTTTGGCGTATCAATCAACAAATAGAATTCTATAAGGAGCGATAAGTTCCACTATACTTTGATTGAGTGACATAATAAGGTCACCATCCCTTTCACCTTTCAGTGCCTTAATTTGTGTTTGACCAGAAGCCCATTTCTTCATGAATTAGTTTGCATTTGGACCACCGTTGAGCAAAGCCTTGCCGGTGCAATGAATCGAAACGGACGGTCTGTCTTCGAGTAGCACTTGCTAAGCACTGAGCTATGAAGATGCTGTCGGTTAAGGTTCTTCAAATCGTGAGCGAATAACGACATGCAACCAAACGCAGAATACAGAGCTTTAACGAGTTTTAACTTACTTTATCAAGTTGCCGTAAAACAATCATTTGCGTTAAACGAAACGGTTAAATAGTTGAGTTATATTCCCGTTTCGAAGTGATTTTCGCGGGTCTCCTTATGCAGAAAGGAACCAGGGAAGTGTCCCACCATCTTTTAAGGCATAGTCCCGATAGTTTCTGGAGCCACAATCATCTCTCACTCTCGAAAGAATTCTCTTCGAAACCAGTGTCGCACCTTTTCAGGAATAGCCTTCTTATGATGCTAAATTATTGTTCTTTTCTTTTGATTTTTGTGGTATAGGGGATTTTTCGGTAATTTTTTCCTAAAAGCTTGGCTTAACAACATCCACTCCTCTTCCTTCCGTGGGTCAGTTTTTTACTGTTTCCAATGTAAAAGATTTCGGGACTCTATCTATTTAAGGGAGCTCAGGAGGGCTCCCTAAATTCAGTGGTCGAAAAATTTTAAAAATATAAATTTTGGTTTTTTCACAGTTTTGAGCATAACTTTTGATTGGATGCAACGATTTGGCTTAAATCTAATAATTTGGCTTATCTTATATAAAAAGCAATGGTCTATCTAACGATTTATGGATATATTAATAAGTTGCTCTGCTAACGAGATATGGAGGCAAACATTGCGAATGCAAGCGAAAAATGGATATTTTGCAATTTGATTAGATATGTTTGATGCATTGAAGTGTTACATTTAGTGGAAGAACAGCTTAGGCTTATAATGAGGCTTCAGCTTAGTCTCACACGTAGGATTAGTCTCAGGCTAACCCATGCTATCTGGGGTGATATGGTGGATATGGTGCATCAGGACAATTTAGAATCGCGGTGTTCCGACAGTAAAAGCTGTCGAAAGAAATATTCAATTCGTATTAATTCTTTCTTTTTAATCATAAACTGCATCTCGATAATATTCTTCTGATTATGATCGGTTTCGTCCAAAATTTCAGGAGCGGTTTCATTGTGGATGAAGTTGGTATTTCGGAGTACGCGGTATGTGATTGGTTCATTATTGCCGGGTCATTTCTGTGGTTTATGAACGGGACAACTGGCTAGATCTTATGCTGGGACGCCCAGGGATTGACGTTGAAATTGACGAGTCAGTGTTTTTCGATAAAAATATAGTCGTCGGTACCTCGTCGGAAACATGGCTGGGCGGCGGGAATGCTGAGACGCGGTACACAAAGGTCTCTACTTTTCCGGGTTCCGGCGAGAACTGTCGGTGTTATCATGCCTTTAATTTGTCGTGACACACCGATAACTTTGTTACATACATCCATGGGTTTGCCAGATTGCTGCTACCGTTACGTTACATCCATGAAAGGGTTAATCACCATAAAAGACAACTCATTAATCCTAATAACGCGGAAGTTCACACCTAGAATATTGACGGGTTATGGAGTCGGCTAAACATGTTTTTTCGAGACCGTAGGGCGTTTCGGATAGATTGTTCGAAAGATACCTGGCTGAATTTGTATAACGTCAGCAGTTTGCTTCACATCCATTTGGTGATATAGTTCATCGAATTCGGAAGATGTATCGGGTTTACGATATAAAATGTAAGTGCATTTTAGTTTTTTTTAGTTTTTTAAATAATTCAACACTGTGTTTAATTTAGTGAAATTTGGTGCCATTAGACTTGCCACGTTTAGCTGCGTTGAATGGTGAGTTGGTCGAAATATGGTAGGAAAATTTTTTCAATTTTTTAACGTACCTTGAATCCGATTCAAGAAATCGAATTTTTTCTAAAATTGGTCATAATGAGTACCATTGAACTCAGCTCGTGGCGCTGAGTCCGTTATGTTAAAAATTTTGCTGTAGGACGATTAACTGACTTCTTTCCCCCGCTTCAGCAGTGCCATTTTCGCTTTATTTCCCTTTACTCTAATACCACCTTTGATACATTTGAGGTCGCCTGGTCATAAAATGCTGAATTTCCTGTTTTCTGTCAAACTCTGTGATTACTAGAGACGTACACGCATTAAAAGCGAATATTTATTCAACTGCTATTTAATCAGTGTAATAATTGGAAATTGAACTGGAACATGGAGGACTACAAGTGATCACAAACCTGATCACAAGCTTATGACATGCACATATAGGTATTCTTTTCCTGCTATCTCAAGTGAACGACAACTTTTATTTAAAACGTGTATAAGATTATAAAAAATCAACAGTAAAAATGAAATAAAATGTTTCCGATTTAGCACTGTTGGTAGAAACAAAGAAAAGTTTTGTTCAAAATACATACTCATAGCTATCGCCATTCAATAAAATACTTTGAAACGCTAAATTTGATATCATAATGGCTAAACATGTGTCTAAAGCAAATGGACGTGCTCAAGATCCGAAGTCCCTGGGGCGGTAGCCTGGTCCTTGGGAGCCTTTCGGTCTCTCAGTAGGTGTGGCGCCGCATGAGGGTGTTCGAGGCAAAGTGTGGGTAGCGCCCTATCGCTATGGGCATGTATGCCCTAAGTGTTTCTGTCATATCTCAAAAGTTGGTTACACCGGGCACTTAAATTAGCTGCTCGAAATGCTCCGGTTTTCAAGGAAATATTATAAACGGCTTTGTTAATTTTAATTTCGCTGTAAATAAGCAACGCCTGAAAATAGATCTGAGAATTAAAGCCCTATCGATTTTTTACAGCATAGTGTTGTAAAATCATTTAAATTGAAATAGATTTGTGGAAAAGCGACAAATTTTTAATATTCAGAGACAGGTAGCATTTTGAAAATTCGTTGAAGCTCTGTAGACTCCAATAATATCCGTTTTACGATTTTATACAAACGTAATTGTCTATAAAGCTACTCTGTAAAACTTATACGTCGATGTGTATAGCATGTACCTACACAATATAGGCTTCTCCGGTATTGCGTGGCCGTTGTTAGCAAACAATTGATCATCACGTCCTGGTCTTAGGGCAGTAACCGTCTAAGAGGTTGTATCGGTTTCTAGCCAAAAGAGGTGCACAACGTGGTCTTATTAATTTGATTTCAAGTAAAGGGCACAAGGTCATAAAACATCGGGACCATGTCAACTTTAGGTGCCGCACGCTATAACGTTAGAAAAAGAACAACTTAGAGCGGCAGCCCCCCGACTTAGGCTTAGTGCATAGCTCATGAATCCCTTAGAGCCAGAAGTCGGAGACTTATATTCCGACGTGCGATCAAGATTTAATACAACTTGTGATTGGAACAGATATAGAATGGTGACGTGAGTATAAAGATGCAGAGTATGGCAAAAGGATATCATAGCGTAAATTTTGTGACAACACGTGAGCACTTATGCTATGTCAAGAAACACAAAGTTTTATCGGTAGAAAAAGGATTTTAGTCCCGATCGACAGAAATGGTAATAGAACCGATGAACCTTGTGAAGTGCGCTGGTTGCTGTTGCGTGAACATTTTCCTGGCTGTGTTAAGGACAGCGGTCACATCTACAGAGGCACCAGTAAGAGAGCCAATACTGAAATTCTGCAATTGGTTAATGCTATAATCACAGAGAGTAGATTACGATGGACCATTGCCTCCTTCGGGGCATACAAGGCACCTGCAATTGATGGAATCTACCCGGTTTATCTACAAATATATATGGCGTGGGTCATTCAGCAAAGTCCCTTAACCTTTAAAGGGTAGAATGGGCACCCTCTCTCCAGTTTATTGAGAAGGGTCAGGGATTATGTCAGACCTCCAGATTTAGAGAATCGGATGAACAATTGTAATGGTTTCATCTGGCCTGGGTCTAAATCTAGGTTCTGACATACCCCAAAATTGACTGTCGAAGCTATCCTCCCCCTAAGACTGAGCATTATGACCCGCCAGAGACAGGGTGTCAGCCAAATAGCCCCGCATCATCAAACATAGGGTTGCGTTAGAGTGCTCGGAAGTGACATACTTTTCCGTTATGCATTCTTGATAGCACTAAAATCACCTGAGAAACTTGTTGCTAATTTATCTGAATTTCGAAAAGATATAAATCAATATATATTTCAACAGAGATCAGGTATCAACTACTACTAAATCAACTCACACAGGAAAATAGTTACACCCTCTCGTAAGTTCTAGGGAAACATACGCATTATCTAGTACCTATATAAACAATGTTGTAGATACCTCATTAATACATTTCTAAATGTGCGACATTCAGGAGTAAACGAATAATTTGACTTTCTGTTAAATTTGAGAAACCGAAGGAGTTTACCCTTAAGTATTGGACCCCCCAAGCCATACCCCAACCCCCACCGTGCTGAATATTTTTTTTACCAGAAATTAGTAAATTGGCAAAAATTGGGGTGCAATTGGTAATAAACTGGGGGAGGGAGGATGTCCTCACGACCCAACGAGACCTCATCTCCGCTGATTGTCTACCTCCCTAAGCCGACGAAACTTCGACACATATGTTCTAAGGCAATGTATGTAGGTACATTACAAAACATTACCTATAAAATTATAAAAGAAACGACTTAACAACATAATTATATATATCATTCGAACCCCATTGATAAGATGAATTGAATATTGGTAAAATCGACTCAATCGGTTAACTTTATCTAAAAAATATAAAAAACGACTTAAAATAATTTTACATATCATTCGAACCCCATTAGCAAGATGAATTGAATATTGGTAAAATCGGCTCAATCGGTTAACTTAACGTATAAAACTATAAGGAACGACTTAAAATAATTTTATATACCATTCGAACCACATTGACAAGATGATTTGAATATTGGTAAAATCGGCTCAATCGGTTAACTTAACGTATAAAACTATAAGGAACGACTTAAAAAAATTTTATATACCATTCGAACCACATTGACAAGATGATTTGAATATTGGTAAAATCGGCTCAATCGGTTCACGGGTCAAGGGTTTAGTCTTAGGGTTAGCATTTAAAGTTGGATTTCATGTAATGGTAATAAATACGACATTGTATATATGTAATGGTAATAATACATGGAAATGGTAATAAAAATACCACATTATATTTGGTGCCATTGGGAACCCAAAAAATCGATAAACAGTTTTGTCAAAAATACTCGAAATGGACATTTTCTGAACCAATTTGTCGACTTTAGTCGAATGGTACTAAAATTAGTACTGTAACTTCAAAATTGACCACATATTAAAATCAGAGCACCAAATTTTTAGGAATCAACTTCCTGAATACCTTTACAAAAATATTTAGTCTTAAAGTTTTCGGTACTATAGTACTAATTATTTATGACTAAATATTCTCATAGAGATATTCTGGGAGATTATTGTAAAAAAACTTGGTAGTCATATTTAAGAAGCAATTTTGGATTAAAGGGGACCAATCGAGCAGACCGAATAAGGCTAGAGTTTCTCATGCCTTTAATAATTGTCAGCACATAGCGTCCAAACAATTCGGCGAGGCACGGGCCAGATATTTAGGTTTATGATTCATCTCTTATACTTTTTGCTCTAAACACTGAGAACTATCTGAAGCTTCAAGTAAGCACATCTAGATTTTACCCTTCTTCCAACAGTCCTCGTCACGACTAACTGTGATATATTTAAAGCGCCACAAACAATTAAAGTACTCTAAATTCTGTTATAGGTCAGACACCCTTGTCAGAATTTATAATAGTTACCGTTGAGAAAAATCTCCACTGGTTTGGCACATGATTTCCTATTTTTTGCTCGTAATTCAGCTGAATCACTTAAGCAGCAAGTCATGTGAGGGATATTTTGCACGTGCCCTCATTAGATATATCAAAACAAGTTCTAATATTACATGCTTATCTTCTAATTATATACCCAAAAGCATTTTCACACGACCCACTAAAAGAATACCCCTTTCCGGGTTGCCAGATTCGAATGCAGTGAAATGAAACAGTCATAGAACTGGCATATAATTCATGCGTTATATTTTCAATTCTAAATGGTATACAATTGAAAAATTGACTATCTTCTGGGCTTGGTGGCTATTCTGTCGACGCCCGTTTCACGTTTCACCAAGGCCGCTATAAAATACATCAGTTGCAAGCGGTGCTGCCTCTAACCTCGCATCGACTTTTCGTCGTCCGTCGTATCTGTTTCACGTTTCACCAAGGCCGCTACAAATTACTATAACAGTTGCGACCTCGGCTGCCTTTCACCTCGGATCCACTTCTTGTCTTCCGTCGAGTCCGTTTCACGTTTCACCACGGCCGCCACAAATTACTACAACAGTTGCCACCGCTGCTGCAGCGGACTCCAATCGCGGATCCACTTCTCGCCAACGATTTCTCTTGACCATCTTGCTTTGGCTCATTGCCGTTACACCGGCTATTGGTTTCGCATACGTCAACAACTACTGCATCGTCATCATAATCTTCACCGCCAGACGACGATGTTGACCAACTATTTGCAGGATCCAGTGTCGATCTTTGTGGATTCACGGACGGTTTTAGCAGTTCACCCGAACCTTTCGCGAAAGCACCGTCATCGCTACTGCTGGAAACGTTTCGATCATCGTTTAGGTATCTGGGTGCAATTTGACTACTGTCGCTTTGTTTTACCCTTATTCTTGGGTTAATTCTTCCGGTCGTTTTCTTTGACGGTTGCTTGATGTGACCTATCAGCGATGAGTTCGTTCGGAGGTAGCTGCAATCGCTACGCTTCGACTGCAACTCAGGCTGACTGAAAAGTGCTTTCCTAGCACTGTTTTGGCGTACAGGCTTCATTGTATCGCTCACTTTACCGTTATTGACGACTACGCTGTGTTCAACGCAAGTTACCCTACCATCACCGGGATCAAGTTGAGTGTTAACATCCATGCTAGCTGGCGCTCCAGGCTTACTTCTACCACTGTCTACAGCAGATGTATACTGAAACAGCTTAGCGGCTTCCAAGCGCTGGTGTTGTATGAGGTGATATAATAGCAGATTAGGATCATAATTTGGTAGAAATACATCGGTTGAGCAAAAGGGTTTATTTGTGTCCATTGAAGTGGCCATGTTGTTCGACCAACACGACGGGAATACATCTCCATGCGAACGACGATCGCCATATTTACTCGTGATCGGTATTTCTGACTTAACAGCAGTTCTACCCTTTGATACTGAAGCTAGTCCATTTCTCGTCAACTCTATGCGCTTCTGACATCCATCTAGATGTGCGAGTAACCGTTGTCGAAGCCCACCGTCGAAGCCATCGACACTATGGGCATAATGGGCCACTTGGGTTGCGCATTGAGCCCAACCTTGTCCGTAGCGACCCAAAGCACTGTGCTCGGGGTCGCCTTTGATATCGTCGGCCGAAATACATTGAGCGGCGAGTCTATTTCGCTCGCGAGCTCGCAGCAAATGAACGGTTAGCTCCAAAATATCGGCCTTTTCCAGTTTAGACGTATCCGCAGGATGTGGATAGCTCAGTTCACCACCAACACTTGACGATGTACAGGTCGTGCTGTCATTGCGATGCTGTTGTTGTTGTAGCGAAGTCAGGAGGAGCGATTTGAGGTCAGTGAGACATGCGTTGATACGAGCACGGCGTCGTTTTTCCATTAGTGGCTTCTTTGTCTAAAATAGCATTGTTAGGCTAGTTAGGACCAAACCTGCTCATTTTGGGCTGAAAATTGCCCATGATTGGGTCAAGACAACTCAACTGCCACATATTTATTGTTAAAATATTGGAACGAATAGTTATCCTAATGTAAGTTAACAAAACATGGATCGTTTGCAAACAAACATGACTCGAACCTTTGCTGTTATGAGGAAGCTTTCACAATGATGCCAGTCCGATTCTCGGATTGTTTATTATATTCGAAAACCACAACGGAACCTGGATTTTATAGTTTTTAATCATTTATAACAATTCGTTCTGTTCACTCACACCCCTTTGGAATTGACCGAAAACATAGACCCAAGCAAAGGTGAGGATCATCGCGTAATATCCTTAAAAGGACAGTGAATACGCCTTTAGTATTTGGTCCTTAGCGTAAATTTGAGCAAAAAGTTTGAACGTGTGAACACGCCTTTAGTAGATCAACAATGGCAGAACAATCAAATAGGTTACGCCCATCAGCTTGACTTTGACCAAAACCAAAATACGTATCGATTTGGTACCTTTTTATAGAACATCCAGCGGTAGCACAATTTTCAATCAGCCATAAGGATTGTTGGCCGCGCTAATTTACCCACCAGAGATACTGCTAAAAATTCATTTCGTATCGTTCACACTTGCGATCACATCTCCTATGGGTCCTCCCTGACCATATGGAATTGATGAAACTGAACCATCCTACTTGAATCAGTTTTACCTGCGGGGTAATTTTGTCCTAGGCATAATTCTACAGAACGCTGCCGGTAAACCAAAACTGGGGTACGTGACCCAGCCCTCCAATGCCGCCCCGTGGCGATGCTCCTGTGTGATGCGATGCGCGTTTTGTATAGGGTATCGGTGGCGTTCTACAATATATCTATATATATGCTAAGCGCCTAGACCGACGAATTCCAAACTACCGTAAAAATTCCTGGAATTTAATGATAATCGAAAAAAGGAGAAACAAAAAAGACATATAACAAGCAAAACCAGAAACCGCATCTTCGTGCCTAGCTATGTAATAAATTACCATTATACTAAACACCACAAGATTATAATTCTGAAACGAGCAGAAATCCGTTTGGACTTCAGCTTGGACATAGGCAAAAGTAGGAAAAAGCACGACTAAGTGATCTTATCGTTGGGGTCAAAACAGCATAATGGGTTATGCTTATTTTCTTTAAGGCTGTGGATCTGATACAAAAATACGTATTTTGATTGAATTTAGTGCACTAAAGGCCCAACCGCAGTTGGGAATAGTGTTGGACACCGGCTGGAAAACCGTGCCGCCAGCCGTTAGCTTAGCTTAGCATCGGCCGGCAGCTTTCGACCGATAGGAATTTTGGCCGGCCAAGTTTACCCACTGGCTATGTTATCGCTGGACGGCCAGCGGGGTGGCCCACGACCGGCCTCAAAATTTTACGGTCAGCCGGTCATCGAAATATCCTACCGGTTCCCAACACTACTAAGGCTCAGCCTAAGAATAAGTTGTTAAGCAGTGAACCGAGAACTCTGATATTATTAGAATCATGTCGTTAATGCGGTTCGAATGCTATATAAAGATGCATTAAGTGCTTATCATGCGATCATAAATTTACACTTTTGAAAATAATCTGTGGTGTAATGGCGCAGTGGCGTACATGTATTAGAAGCATATTAAAGCACCAACGGAAAGGGTCTCCTAAATTACACTTATCCAACAAAAATTCAAATGAGAATCTAATTTATGGTTATGCCGAAACTATCAGAGGCCTCCTGGTACCTGTGGTCGCTATAGACTTCGTTCTAAAATCAAAAAATGTTTTCGAGGCATAGATTACGTATTTGTTGTCACACAGTAGTACGAACTGTAGCGTAAAGAACATTGTGGTTTTACTCGTAGCTGTGCAGTGGATGAATATAAGTTTGTGCATAATCAGCACGATAAAATTTAAGTTTCGAAAAAATATCGCTTCAAAATTTTGCAAAATTAATCTTGGAGAGGCCCGCCGGCCGACTAACAGTCGCTGGCCGGTCGTTTACCGGTCGGTCGTTGTTTCGACAGGCCGATTTTCCTGCGGGCGGCTCACCGGCGAGCAGGCCGATCAGCCAACGAGAAATTCGAATGGTGCCCAACACTAGTTGGAAATACAATATACATATAAATATGATAATTATATAGCACTCCACACAATAGGTACTATGAGCTACATTATTATACTAAAATATTGTATTAAAATACATGGGCGAGGTCCGACGTCTCAGTGGGGAGAGCGAGTGCCTTGCTGAGAAAAGCGTTTGATCATCATGCGGTGCCGGTCGCGGGGAGGTCGTTAGGAGGGGATAATTTTTCGAAATGAGGTTTGGGACTCAATATCGTTCTTAATATTTTCCATGTTTCCTATAATCTTTGCCTATTAACCCAATGTGTGCCCATTGTTGTTAACAGGGATTAAATTTTAATCAAATTTTGAGTTCAAATTGTGATCAAAATTTGAAAGCATGTTCTGTATTTTTTGTGATTTGGAACATGTGAATTTCTAGTATAACGCTTTAGCCAATCAGGGCAAAGGAATAGAACTTGAGAATTTTTGAGGTACAAAAGTTTGACATGTAAACGCAGCTTAACCGTCCCCGTTCGAGATACGGCATAGGTGTCGATACGGGCGGAGAGTAGGAGGCCCCTAAGGGTCGGATCCTTTCAAGCCAAAACTATCTCCTGAAAACTCAGCATCTGTTTCCTCTCGCCCAGCTTAAGGCGCCTTGAAATTTTTGGGAGAAAATTAACCAAAATTGGGAAAATTTTAAGCAAAAATTGGCACAAATTAGCTAAAATTGAACAAACTTTTAGCAAACATTGGGTAAAATTGGCAAAAATTATTGAAAATGTTAGCAAAATTGGTAAAATAACGAGTTCCTAAAAATGTTAAAAACCCACCTGGATTACTCCCCCACCTCCACAGTGATTCCACCCCTCCCCGTCCCCGCCAGTTATCTACCCGTCCCCGCTCACCCTTCCCTAGTACGCCGACGGAGCTCGGAGATTTATGTGATATGGCTATTTTTCGATTCAACGAAGCTTCTCTTTGTTTGTTTTTCACGTCGGGAACATTGTATTTATAAAAATGAACGCGAATTTATTACCAAATATACTTTTGGTTTTTAAATATAAAATATTTATTTACATTAACTAACCTTTCGATCCATATGAAAAGACGTAACATGATTTTCTTGCATCATCATTCCGACTATTTAACGAACAGAACCAGGATTTAAAAATGTGGTGATCAAAAGATATCGACACGTTTTGCTTTAAACCAGCAGTTTTCGGGTTAACGCTTTTAAAATAGTGTACAAAGAGTGGTTTTTGGGCGAACGGATTGATTAAAATAAAACTCAGACCTGGTTACTAATAAACTATTTTAGGAAACTGTCAAATACCGGTATTGTATAGATAAAATATCTAAAATTTTAGCAACAAAAACATTAGGATATCTTTGAAATATAACGTGAAGCGGGTATGTATTTACGGTGATCCATTGTACATTTAGGCGTCAAGGTCTTAATGATATGTGCAACGTTTATTGATTTTAAGCTTAGAATATCAATTATTACAAGTTCGACATAATTAGCTTTATGATATCTATGGTTTGTGTAGTAATACCAAGAATCGATGATGATCGACTCTGCTGAAAGGTGTGACACCGTTCAGGACTTCGTTGTTTACGTTCAGGGAACGTTGCGGTGTTTTAAGCCCTTAATCCGCCAGGTTTATGACCCATCAAGTGAATCATAAACATCATTACTCACCCGTGTTCATGGACCACCACATTTAGACACCTAGCTTCTTGGACCATCAGCTGTAACCCCCACCAGGTTTTTGAACCACCAAATTCCTGCACCCACATTGTTCTTGAACCAATAACTTTATACCCCACCATGTCCGTGAAACATTTATTCCTACTCCCCAGACCTTTGAACCACTTATTTTATACACCCAAGAGGTTCTTCGACCATTATTAAATACACACATCTTGACTATTAGAACTTCAGACCACAGAAACTTAATTTCGACTTACTAAGGTTTTCTAAGATTTAGGTAATCTTATTACCGTCAGATATACCCTAGATAATTCCAAACATTGATTCGGTAAAAAGTAGTTATGACCACTCTAGTTTTTGACCTCAAAGGTGCGAACATCCAAATGTTGCTCTGAGTTGTACGCAAGGGGTATCTCCACCTAGGAGTCATTAACATATTGCAACAGATACTACACCGAGCAAAACGCACTACAAATCCCGCTAAATTAGAAGACAATAATTTGAAAGTTCTGTGCTTAAAATTAGTTATCCTCCTGCGAGGTTACCGTGTTAAACCAAAGTTTGGTTATGACTGCGACAGTGGCTCATGAGCGGATGAGCGATTTTATGTAATCTTTTTACCATTGATTACAGTTAATTTCGACTCAGATTTGTTTTGTTGTCATAACAGATGACTTTGGAATTGTTAGCTCTGTTTATGGTTATGTTTGGGAACATTTCTAGTTTTTCCCCTTAAAATACTTGTATTGCGTTTTGTTTTCCTAAGCTTAAGTCTAAGCCTAAACAAAGCCTTGGCTCACAATTACTTTGAATTTCGTCCTATAGTGATCATGTCAAGTATTTCCCCATAGGATGGCGTAATTTAATATAATCTCATGTTTACCATATATATATATATATATATATATATATATATCGATTTTGTGACAAGCGTATGCTGTTAAATTCATCACAATATTTATATATAGCTATGAACTAGGAGTGTATATATTTTCCGGATCAAAACGCCCAAATATTACTGCTAACTGTCCTCACATTGCAAATTGCTCCGATAAGGTAGATCAGGACCTGGAGGGGGCACTACTAGGGAAAGTAGATCAGGGCCTCGAAGGGGGCGTCCTCAGCCAGGGTAAATCAGGGCCTCAGAGGGTAGAATCCTGAACCTCTGCTTCGGCATGCATGAGCTTTACTATTATACAATTTTTGTCATAGCAGCTGTTTTCGAGCTGTGAGCCAAAGTTTAAAAATATACAAAATACTGAAATTTCTAAGTTATGACTAAGTTGGATTCTCACTTTGGTTTCTTACTTGTTCAAGCGAGCGGTGGCCTATAACTCCAATGTAACTTTAAGCTGCGGAAGTGAAATGCATGCTTTGCCGTTTTTTATAGACTATGCCTAACCCTGATCCTTAGCCTGAGCTAAGTAAGGTTCCTATATGAGAGTTATACTAAGCCTTAGTTGGCAGGCTGCCAACCTTCGGAGCCCTCCGCTCTAAGCTGTTCTTTTTTTCTAACGTTATATATAACATCCGGAGCATTATTGAAACGGCTAAACAACAGTAGGGTTGTATTGGATTACAAACCATGTGGGATTAAAGTTGTTGCTAACTTTGTTAACTTAGTCATCAAAAATGTAGAATCTTACTGTTTTTCGGCCTAGTTATACATAGAGTTAGAACGAGTATCAGTTTTGAGAGAGCTGAATAATATTGTAAAAGTAACTATGCTTCCGTGATATGTATCAAATACACGGGTAGCGCTAGGTGCCTATATTTAAAAAAATATACTCCTGGAATTGCAATTTCTATTGAATCTTGTGACTATGTTTTATATTTCAAAAGTTTCATTCTTTTTGGTCATTGGAAGAAGCAATAAAATGGCTTTGATGTGCTCAAAATGGCCGTATTGTTGCTTTTAAAGTTCTTTTTATGGAATTTGACAATACTACTCGAGTGGAATTAATAAACTAAATTATATATCGGGTTAACCCTATTTAGATTTAAAATCTATGAACACTTACACACCAATAATACATATTTTCGCAAGGAACAAAACCGTGTTGTAGATTCGATCGTGTGATCGACAGTGCTCAGTATGTCATCTTTTTATAATGGACAACCACAACAAACAGAAACATCGAGAAGTCTATCACGTCACTTTTTAGCCACTAATATGTTTTAGTGTTTCATAGATCTTTTGCCAATGTAACAGTTAGGGGCGGAAGTGTAATGCATGCCATGCCGTTCTCGATATACTAAGCCTAAGCCTTACGCTTGGCCTAAGATAAAGTTTCCATATGAGCCATGTGCTAAGCTTAAGTTTGAGTCGGGGGGGGGGCTGCCACCCCGAACCCTTCAGTCTAAGCTGTTCTTTTTTCTAACGCTATAACGTCCGGCCCGTAAAGGTAACATGGGCCGATCTTTGGATAACTGAGTAACCCTTTCCTTCTTACACTAATGTGGACACATTAGTGGACAAGCTTTTGCCGCAGCTGTGTGGTTTTGATTTCAGTCTGGTAGTACGCTATCTGGGAACTGGTGCTCCGCTTCGGTTCCTTAACAAAGCTAAACAACGCACACTAGCAAGACAAACTCGGTTAGTGCATCGCTTTGTAATGTACGTTTTGACAAATGTGTCGTTTTAAAAGAAAGAAAGAAAGGGGTAATCAAACGTATCTTTGCTAAGGGTCACTTATATTTGACCTCAGCGTTTTGTGATTGCTCTGTTGGGTGATTATTTTTTCATCTATAACCATCTATGTTCATTCTCGTATGGTGATAATCATTTGTTAATACCATATACCGACTAGGTATACCAGACAAGTTTTGTTCTTGATAACTCCAGAGTCCCATAGAAGCATCTAGTATACTTTTGTACATATTTATAAATATATATGTTTATATATATTTAAATAAATATATATCTATTTATATAAATTTAAATAATTAAATATATATGCATATATATATTAATATATATTCAAATTACATTAATGTTTAAATATTTATACAATAAATATATATAAAGTATAAAAAGTGAAAGTACGATTACTGTGAAATGTCAATTGCGAGTGAGAAGTATATTTTAGAGTCTATATCATTGAAAATCTTAGTGTTTTATATTTGTTCTGCAAAAGCTTTTACGAAAGAATTTATTCTTAAAACTATAAAATTTTAAGGAAACTACAATGGAATGGCTTCGGTAGCCGCTCAAGTTTTGATATTGAGACAATATCGACGGAGAGTGAAGAGGTATTTGAAAAGGCCTGAAGTGAAGAAGTAAGTTGAGAACCACTGGATTGTTGTCATTGTCCGAATGAGTATTTTTAGCAATAGAAAGCGTGAGAATCCTGTCGCAATTGATAATCCATTAGAGCAAATAATATATGACGTACCGACGTCAAATACTCTAATTCAAACAGATAAATTTATGAACATTTGATATAATATAATGTAACTAAATGGTAGGAAACAATGAAATATCCAAGATTATTAAAATACATGCTCATTGGGGTATTGAGGCTCCAGTCTCTCAGTTGGCACGAAGCTCTAAAACCCCTGGCAGGGTGCGCCTTTCCCTCTACTACCTCGATGACTGGCTAACCCTTTTTCCCTTCAAAGCACGATCCCCACTGCGAGGATCCGGCGGGACCTCGGACATCGAGCGTGTATGTGTAATACTGTACAATCAAAGATATGAGTTGAAACGAGTTGCAAAATGTTCTCACGATATAGTATGTTCGAAAATGTGACTGAGACTGGGTTCTCATGTAAGACTTATTGTTTTCGAACACTTCTAAGCAGTCGTTTTATTTACACCATTCATTTGCTCAGGCCTGAATCAGTAAAGAGCGCAAACCTGATCATTTCAATTTTTGAGAGCAAAGCACTGATCTAAACTTAGTATAGTTGTGTTTTTCAAAATCGATGCGTTAAAAATGTTCAATTTTCACAAAATGTTATGTCCTTTGAAATATGAAAAAGCAAACGGCCGACGTGTAGAATACTATTGTTTATTTAAAAAACTACCAAAATTTCAATAAATTTTACGCCATCAGTACATTCTAATCCACCAGTCAAGGCGAATATATAACCCGAATTTACAAAGAAGCTGTCCGAAGGCATAACCTATTTTTTTCACTTGGGAGATTTTAATAAAATTTTATTTGGTTTACTATATTCAGGAGTCTATAACTTGTTGAGATCATATTTCAGAAAAGTCCATCCAGGTAGGATGTCTGGTTTACAAGTACTTTCTTCTTCCTCAATTTAAGCTTCGCAGGGTTTCCGTTGTTTTCCAAAATTTTCCAATACCCACGATGCATAGTACGGTTAATGTCTTTCGTACAGTGATAATGGATGCTCATTAGCATGAGCGGATATTGCAGTGATGCAATAGCTAATATTTGTCCAGTGGTTAGCGTGTTTGCATATGCATGTGCATTCGTTCGCTTTTCTACGGTTACTAAGGAACCGAGCAACAGCTTCTAAAAATAGCACACCAGTTTGCGTACGCTATTTGATATCATACAATACGAGTTGGATTCTAGGGCGTGGTAAAGTGAAACTCCATGTGTAACCAGAACATTATTCATGAACCACGAGTCCACAGTGAGCGGTATTTCTGATAGCAATAAATCTTTATAGTCGCTGGTTGATCTATGATGTAAAGCATTGTATTTAAGGTTGATCTATAAAATTAAGCATGGCTCGGTCATGAGGCGGTTCACATGGGGACCAAAAAATTTGAACGAGTCATTCCATGGTTTTGGGCAACATCTTGATATCAAATCACAAATAAAATAATTTAAAATTTTATATATTTGGGTCAGCAGATTTAGTGCCAGTGTTGACACCATACCTCATGGTTCCCTTGACAATATATAGGGATAATGCGCGAGTAAACTTAAATTGACCCCGGCAACCATCCTATTTTGTATTTTTGGATAAAATTTGTTACGGAACGCTTTTTCGTCAATTGACATTCGGCGTAAACGTTAAACGTAGAACACAGCGCTCGCGATTGAAATCTAACCATTTTGTGTTCGCGAAAATTTAAGTAAAATTACCCAAATTTTTGAGAACGAAAATTTGTCGATTTGAATGTGACGTCACTTTTGCATTAAATTTGTTCGCGAACACTGTACAATCCAAGTTTAAACGATAATACATTAGGGAACAGAATTTCTGTAAACTTAAGTCGCCGAAATTCTGTTGGAACACAAGGTCTAGTTTCTAGCACTTGAATTTGATTTTACCAATTTTCGATTAAGGAAAAACCGAATGAAATTAAGCCTGTTTTCCGTAACAAGGGTTTGCGATTCGATATCGGTAATCACAGAATAGGGTGGTTGGCTGGGTCACCTTATGTTTACTCACGCATAATTGTTGATCCGTAAAGTTAGCAAAAATTTCCTTCATTTAATAGCCAGCAATGAGGTATACTGGTTGATATTCCAAGAATTGTCGGAGCTACATATTGGGTTTTGATAAAGCCGCTTACATTAGGGTTGTCGTCTGAAATCGTTTAATATATTCTAAGCTAACTGTAATTATGTAACCCATATCGTCTTGAAAAGTTTTCACTAACTATCGACAGGTCCAAATACTGTAATCGCAAAAAATAAAGACTTATTACAAGCATTGGAGTAGATTTTACCAGAACTTTAAGGCGATGTGAAATGTGTATTCCGTTTTTCACATTCTACAATAATTACCATGAATGTGTGTCATGGTAAACGAGTTAATGTGTAATATAGAACCCATAAATATATAGGTTATATTTGTTATAAAAAGGAAATATTTATTCGCAAAGCAAAAAATAAATTTTGCTGATATTAGTCTTGGGATTTTGACCATAGTATACTTATGCTGAGGGAGTTTGACCCTATATTACCTAATTTATTCGATGTGGCATCCCACCATTCCCTGGGGATATGCCCTCTACGCCTTCAAGCCCCATCCATCATGTCCTACCAATGATTTTTCATACGTCTAGAGTCATAAAAACATATGAACTCGATTTACGGTTTATATCAAAAACTAAGTGTTGATTATATAACATTTTATTTCAAAATCATTATTGTTATTAACTTCCAAAATCTAATATATTTTATTGCATTTTCTTTAAATATTCTGTTTTAAATAGAAGTCTCCTCTGTTCCATTTAAAATTGACACCGAAGAAAAATTATTTTTCATATCTCAAAAATTAAATATTTCCCTAAAACTCCTTTAATAGAATGAGGTAAAAGACGAAGTCCTAAAATTGTCATGGTCCAAACCCCACAAAAAATTTTACATTAATTTTTTAAAAATGAGCAAATTTCACGACTTAAAATTGTAAAAAAAACTGTTATGCTAAGAATTACTATAGAGCGCGGCGTTAAATTTTCTTTGTTCAATGAGCTGACAAACGTAACTGTGCCACCAGAGAATGTACATTTCTCATATTTTCGATAAAACCTATTAAAATATACAATAAAAATAAACCTATAATTTTTTTTATATATTTCATAACTTATAATCTTTTTATAATATATTTACTTTTTGATAGACACTTTGTTGTTTTTATACTGTGACAAATAGCATTTTACTGGTATTTTTGAGTTACCTTTGTGTAAAATTATCGCATCGAACACTTAATAATAGTGCGGAAATTTCGTGCAAACAAATATGTAATCGTCTAAATTTTGTTACGGTTATATTATGCGCAATTTTAATTATACCCCAACGTTTATAGATAGAAAAAAATTTATTGTGATAGTAAATATTTCTAGCGATCCTTGTGTAACGGGTTGAATAAAGGGAACGGTAAACTCATAGAATTATGTCACACTCTCACCGTTCGAAATACCATATCGATCGGCGTATTTATGCATTTATTTAGAATTTATAATGACCTGTCATTTAGGAATTTAAGGCTCCATGACATTTTAGAAAATTTAATATTTTACAAAATTATAGTTTTGTTACCGATATAAAAAAATATATGTACACGTACCATTAAAATATATATGTAATTGTGGAACCACACATAGAAAAAGGCAAAAAAGAGTATAAATCAAGTAATCAAACATGCAAAGAACACATCTTTAGCCTGGACAACATATTGCCGCAGACAACAAATCTACCCTATAGGAGACACCAAGATAAGGGTTGAGGTATAAAACTGTTTTAAAATGTAACTAATGTAAAGGCCACCTGTAAACAATAATTTATGGACTTCTTTGGTGTGAAAAAAGCAAAAAACTTCAAATCTAGAGATAGTGAAGATGCCTAAGATTAGCACGGGTAACCGTGGACTTCAAAAATATTTCGACACAACGGCCTATGTCTGAAAATAGTGTAAAGCCACAGTCTTGGTTATAATGCCCACCTCAAGCTTTAACTGCTCCGAACAAACTCAAATTTAAGACAATAAAATAACTTTACCAAAACGATTCAATTTTATCTAAAAGTTCTACCCCAGTGAGATTTGACTTGGCCTTTGTGAGAAACAACATCCACTCCACTAGGTTCTCTTTATTCTACGAACCCTATGAAAGCTTGAATACAGCAATCCATATGGTAACAGTGAATCCTTGGGCCAAACGGTAGTTCTTCATAGCGCTCACATATGCCACGTACACTATCCGTTGTCGACACTTGACAATATTGCTTGCGGATACTTCATTAACCCTCCCCGGACTGAGGGAACGTAGGAGACCTGCTGTTTTTTGCTTCTCATTTCGCAACAATATGGTTTCGAGTGCCCTTTATTCCAGGAAAATTTGTTTGTTGTCAAGCGCTGTCGAGGCCTTGGTTTTAAATCTTAAATTTTGATTTAGTACTTGACAGATAGAGCACGAGGCATCGTTCAGCCGGGAGGGGGAGTAGTAATCTTCGCGCTTCTCGACTTACACAAATTTCTCAGTTTCAATAGCCCTCGACCGACTGATGGGTGTGTGGTAGACCACTCAACACATTCCTTTCTAATTTGTGCAATACTGGTGACAATTGCAGTCTGTGGCTATACCTGATTGTATAAAGTATAGAAATTTGGAGTCTAAAATTCATTATCCTGTAGAGTATATGAGTGTATCTCCTAAAGACGTTATTATATACAATCTTCCTGATTAAAACTGCATAAACATTACACACAATGCATTTGGATAAGAAATGGAATAATAATCCCGATTCATGTATAACCTCCATTGGCAGTTATAAAAATGCTATCTGATAGTCGTTTCGCTTCAACTGACCCTGGGAAATATTTCAACTTTATTTTAGCCTAAGACAGCAGCTATTCATAGAGCTTTAACACAGATTAAGTTCTCAGCGTGTAGCAGAGCAGCTGAAACACAGCAACATTTCGCTACATAGGACATAACGCGCAACGAAGCAGCTTTTGTAAAAGCGGCCTCGGAGATTATCCCTACGTCCGGGGAATACCCTGAAAAAGTTCAGTCTTTACAGGGTTAAACATTTCATCGCTTTAGCGTTTAACCCAAGGAATAAATATTTTGCTGCCAACAGAACATTAGTCTATCAAGTTTTACACTTAGCTGGTAGTATTTGTAGAAAGCTGTGACAATATTTTGTTCCTCGTAACCTGTAACTATACACGGCGTTGTATTGCTACAATATGACGGCTTTCACGACCGCTGACGGCAGTAGTAACTTATAAACGATCGGGCGGCTGGCGTTATCGACGGACAGTTGGCTGTCGGCCACTACTACAATCTTCCAATGCTACAATCAGACCGCATTCACGGCCGTTAAAGGCAGAAAATTGGCAACAATCGACCGAAGGGCGTTACCGGCGCACCGTTGCTCTAAGCCACTACTACAATCTTCGGCTGTTACAATCCGACGGCTTTCACGGCCGTTAACGGCAGAAAATTGTTAACGAACGGCCGACTGATGTTAACGGCGGGCCGTTAACCGTCGGCCACTACTACAATCTTCCGCTGCTACAATATGACGGCTTTCACGACCGTTAACGGCAGAAAATTGTTAACTACCGGCTGACGGACGGTAACGGCGGACCGTGTGCCATCTGCCGTTACTACTATCTTCGACTGCTGCAACGCAATGGCTTTCACAGCCGTTTTCTAATAATATCATGAATTGTTTGGTTTATTATACATTCTGATGGTATTTGGATATTAACTGTTACTCAACCACTGGATAGATTTCGTACAGCCTCTTTAAGGTCCAAAAGACTCGGCTCTGATCATAAGTTTACAAAGCAGTGAGATAAAATTTTGATTTTGGTTCATCTTGCGATTAGCGCAAACGTTTTGGCTGCCTCAAAGAAAAATAACAATTCATGTTCTAAAGAACATAGATGTTATCTGTATCCAATATTTTTTAAACGAAACGAAACCCCAAATACTATATGAAAACCCCAAATACTGTTTGTCATCAGCTATCCTGGACATTAACGGTTAGAGGAACAAGAACTAAACAAAATTCCAATATCTTAAATAATTTTAATAAAATTAACACTGAATTCTCGTTTAAATTTCGGATCTGAATTGTGGATTGAAAAATCCACGCTGATCGATTGTTATCACAAAAAAGAATATCCCATCCATTTTCCCAACGCTGTCGGCGTATCAAAAAGTACAACTTGTTGATGGGTTTTGAGTCTCCTGGGACCAAGACTGTGCCAGTATATAATTATTGTCGAAATAAATTTTTCACCCAGAATTTTGATTAAATTGAACGCATAAATTGCAAAATTACATAATTTTTTCAATATATCTATTATTGTATTCATCATTTTATCAGTATCGTACGGGTCTATTATGTTATTGCAGTGCTGTTTACGATAAGATGCGTTACGCGGTGTCCAAACAATTATGCCAAGCAATAAAGCTGGCGATATCCTGATGATCGCACAATCGGAATTCTCTTTTTTGTCGTGTTCTCCATGTTGATAACAATGATTAATAAATATAATTCTGTTTGCCGATATAAAAATATTGAACGCAGGAGTAGTTTTTAGAGTATTTAGCGCTTACAGTACCTTAGTGTTTCTTTGCAATATTCTGTGCTCGTTATATTATCATCAGACAGACACTCATGATCGGACGTAATTTAGTTATCTGGAGATATAATAGCATGATAAGGTTCAAAAATATAAATATTTTGATAAAAAAGTTTAATTTAATTCATCTCCAAAATTTTATATCATTCACAAAGAATGCGATAAAATGGTTCCAAAACGGTAATATATTCACATAGTACAGAATTTGAATATAATTTAAGATAATTATATATTTGTTATATATATTATAGTATAATTCAGGTCAATTGTAAATTTCGTGTGCAAAAAACTCACAATTTTCAAACGAACTAACAAACGTTGGCACTATATTTTGTCGATATAAATTTTCTCAGATTACGCCGAACTTAAATATGGTGTCATTGTGTTTAATGTTTCGCTTTCTATGAATTTATCAAGCCATGAAAAGGCAGTTAATTTTGTGAAATCATGGGAATATTATACAACAAAGCGTCAAAATTTGCTATAGTTAACTGTCATGAAATTTATAATGTGAGTTAAAACTGCAATTAAGTACATAAAAATGTCACATAATAGAAGAATTGATGGTGGTATATATTGGCATATATTTGTTCCTAAATATAATAGCTACTGTATAGTTTAATTAAATCATACTGCAAGTGCAAAGACTTGGTGATCATCATAACTCAGGCGATGAAGAAATCAACCCAACATGATGAATAACAGGATTGAATCGGCGCAGGAGCAA
>JASANE010019269.1:0-30072 GCA_030248225.1 Trileptium ribeirensis
GAATTTTGATGATAACCATCAAACTGGCTGAAGGAGAGGAATGCTCATTGATAATGTGTTTACCAAGGGTTATGACCAATTATAGCTTAAGACCATTTAGCCATGAAAAATGTCTTAGATTACAATTGAGTTTCTATGAGAATGATTCAAGGCTGGCTGAGGAGTAGGAGTGCTCATTGATAATGTGTTTACCAAAGGTTATGACCAATTATAGCTTAAGACCATTTAGCCATAAAAAATGTCTTAGATTACAATTGAATTTTCATGATAACCATCAAGCTGGCTGAGGAGTAGGAGTGCTCATTGGTGTTTACCAAGGGTTATGACCAATTATAGCTTAAGACCATTTAGCCATGAAAAATGTCTTAGATTACAATTGAATTTTCATGATAACTATCAAGCTGGCTGAGGAGTAGGAGTTCTCATTGATAATGTGTTTACCAAGGGTTATGACCAATTATAGCTTAAGACCATTTAGCCATGAAAAATGTCTTAGATTACAATTGAATTTTCATGATAACCATCAAGCTGGCTGAGGAGTAGGAGTGCTCATTGATAATGTGTTTACCAAGGGTTATGACCAATTATAGCTTAAGACCATTTAGCCATGGAAAATGTCTTAGATTACAATTGAGTTTTCATGATAACCATCAAGCTGGCTGAGGAGTAGGAGTGCTCATTTATAATGTGTTTACCAAGGGTTATGACCAATTATAGCTTAAGACCATTTAGCCATGAAAAATGTCTTAGATTACAATTGAATTTTCATGATAACTATCAAGCTGGCTGAGGAGTAGGAGTGCTCATTGGTGTTTACCAAGGGTTATGACCAATAGCTTAAGACCATTTAGCCATGAAAAATGTCTTAGATTACAATTGAATTTTCATGATAACCATCAAGCTGGCTGAGGAGTAGGAGTGCTCATTGATAATGTGTTTACCAAGGGTTATGACCAATTATAGCTAAAGACCATTTAGCCATGAAAAATGTCTTAGATTACAATTGAATTTTCATGATAACCATGAAGCTGGCTGAGGAGTAGGAGTGCTCATTGATAATGTGTTTACCAAGGGTTATGACCAATTATAGCTTAAGACCATTTAGCCATGAAAAATGTCTTAGATTACAATTGAATTTTCATGATAACCATCAAGCTGGCTGAGGAGTAGGAGTGCTCATTGATAATGTGTTTACCAAGGGTTATGACCAATAGCTTAAGACCATTTAGCCATGAAAAATGTCTTAGATTACAATTGAATTTTCATGATAACCATCAAGCTGGCTGAGGAGTAGGAGTGCTCATTGATGATGTGTTTACCAAGGGTTATGACCAATAGATTAAGACCATTTAGCCATGAAAAATGTCTTAGCGACTGATAGATTGCTAAGTGTTGACGTTCTAAGGCAGATCTATTTGCTTTTTGATTTAGTAAACTCTCTCAAAAAGTAAACAATGGTCATCGGTCATTATTGATTATTTGATGTACTACTGCTGAGTTAATTCCGTTGTTAATTGTAGCTTTGCTGATTTAGTTGGAAATACCAGAGTGACATTATTTTTAGAGCTCTTTTTGATTTACGAAAATCGAGGGCGGAATTTTGGTTCCACAAAAGTGGCATATTTATATTGGTTTTTTGCATTTTTTGTCAAACATTCTCTGAGTGGAGGTTCTGTTTCAAAAAATTTTACTGCAGAGCGGTCACAAAATCTAGTCAGAAAAACCAGAAGACGTTTCTACATTTTGAAAGTTTGTGGTTTATTGAATTCTTTGTTTGCAGTAATTTTTGTTTGCAGCAGCCTAAAACCATGGCAGCTAAGTTCAATTCCGATAATTGCAAAATGATTCTTGAAAAACCGAAGTTTTCTTTATAGGCACAAACCATTTTCCTTTGAACGGTTTGTATAGGAATTAGATGTTCTTTAATGTGCAATAACGGTACGCAGCTGCATGGCGTAACTTCCTAACACCATGCCCATACGACCCCGGCTATCATAACCTCAAGGGCGGACCCTGAGGTTTTGCAATTTCGATAATTTTCCTGGTCAGACCCAAGAAGCTATGGAGCTTAGAAAGTCGCAGGCGCGCTTCACGAGGTGTGTTCGGACCCCGCCCGATTGGTTGCGCACATGTCTAGTATCTGGTACGATTACTGAGGTCCCCCAGGGAGGTTGACATCGAAACCTGCTCACAGGCCATAAAGTCAGACCAATATTTCCTATTCTGAACTCATCTGTAAGTTGTTTAATTCGTTATCAATGAAAAGTAAATTTGAATAAATGTTTGGTTGTAATACAAATTTCAACTCGACCTCAATTGGATATGGTTCTAACTCTATTGGTTCGTTGTTGCCCATGTGGCTCCCACAGGGTTCCGACAGTCCGTGGGAGTTTAACGTCGCTTGCCCTGGTCGATGGTTTGATAACTGTGACTGTTCGTGTGCATAGATAAAATTTTCATAATAACCCGTAGTGATACTTTGAGTGTAACGTATTGGCCAGAGTTTTCTATCAATAACTCTGTGGATTCCTCTCGCATTTTCCCGGCTGTTATATCAATACTGACGGCGAATCCTACGCATCGAGGCTTGGGATATTCTCACCCGCAAGCCAGGGTTCGTAGGTTAACCGGTCCGAACGGACGGACGTATTGCGCTTGAAAATGAAGAACACGGGACACAGCGAGTGATTTTCAAGATTTTATTTGAGGTTATGTACAGCACTAGCCAACCACGGGCAACGGGCAATAGGAGAAGTGCATGCGACAATGATTAGGAACGGCAACACTCTAACAATTCTTTCATCCTTTCTATTGTCTATTTCCAAGAGGAGTGAATGGCGTCACGAGCGAGTGCGTTCCCACAAGTACCGGACCAAAATCTATACCCGAAGCGCTCAGCGTGGGGGCGACTACTAGTTCAGCAATGGGTCAGGCAATGTGTTCTGGCGCGCTTCGAAATTCGCTCTCGGTAACGCGCGGCGCTACCAGTATTCAGGCAAATTACGGGGAAGGGGTAAAAACCCGTGCAACGTATTTGGTCCGTCGCGTGTCGGCCGGGCGAGGGCAAGGAAGCCGTGCTCGATGCTAGAGTAACGAAAACATGAAAAGTCGACGGCATACGGTTGCTACTGCAAAGGTTAGTATACACGACGGTGCGTGCTCAATAGAAAATGGCGCTAGTTATTTCATAAGTAAGAACATAGACTCAGAGCACAGGTCAGAGCATGGTTATATTAATGAAACCGACTATGGTACAAATCAAGGCATGGTTACGGATAATGAGTCAGTTTTATAGTACAAACAAGCGAATACTAACGAACGCTGCATTAGAATTGACGCACCAATATAGCGGACAGGTATGTAGAAACTCTTTCCGGCATACGTTCCTGGCCTGTAAATTTGCCTAACGTCGACATTGAGCCTTCCACGTCGTTTCGCCGTTAAGGCGGGTTCTATGCTAGATGTTAACAATGACGGTTTCGACGGCTGACCATATTAAGGGTGACATATAATCTTTAGTTTACCGAGACATAATATTTTTGGGCAGGGGGGCACCTTCATATTAACATTAGCTCTGCATAAATGTATTTCCTAGTCTGAGTGAAAGTTGGACTGCCCCCTCCCCTCAAAAATCCGCGAATGGTTCCGTGACGGCGATGGAATTGGTTTTGGTGGTAGAATACACCCTGTACTTCATTATAATAGCCGGGGGCGCAGTTTTGAACACTTCGAGCGGTCGCCCCAACTTACGGTTTCAACGGCCTAATTTGGTGGGGGCGAGCTTGTGCCATCTTTGGCGATCCCCTAGGCGACCAATTTTATCGTCGTAAAACTTTTGACGGGTTGTCGGGACTTCGCTACAGTTGGGCTACATCTTGCGTTCTGGGGGCGCTTTCAGCATTTATGCACGGGGCACGGGACGTGCCCGAAGTCGGTCCGCATTTCAACAGATTTCGTATCTTTCGAGGCAAGACTCGGTAGTCCTGCCGCTAACTGCAGTGTCCTGGATTTCGTTAAATTCGGGCCTCTATCTCATTGGCGGTCCCGGCGAGACCACCTCCAAACCCTTCTTCGTCCGGGGGCTTTGATCCTAAATCCTATGTTTTCTGTGTCCATTCCTCTCTCCTCTAATCTTTCTTTTCTTTCGTTCTTGTCTTGGGTTGCGTGGCTATTGCACTGTTGCGCTGCGCTGCCATTGTGTTTGTGCGCTGCCAACGCTCGTATTTTTGATATTTTACGAGCATTGGCGTGACATATACGCGAGCGAGCACCTCAGTCATCGTGCCAATGACTGACTATAATTGAGGAGAGAGAGCGCGATATCACTATGATTGAAATCAGTAAACTCAAAATCTAGAAAATATGAATCTGCTATTTCTACCTAAAAGCGTAAAAAGGGCCGCGATGATTAAAAGGAAAAGTCAAAACTCAGCAATCAAGTGACTCTGAAAATAATCAGGGATTTTGCTCCCGCTCGATCTGTGGCCCAAATTTCACCAAATCGAGTCAATTTTCAATCGGCGGGGTGCTTATCAAACGTCGTGTTTTGCGCCTAGCTCACCCACCTACCTAGGGAAGCTAAAATTTTGACTGTCCCTAACCCCTATCCGTACTGTACGAACCCACGGGTGGTGCTCGGTGGCTTTGACGTTAACGGTTTATCGATCGTTCAGCCGTTTATCGGTCGAAACCTCCTAATGAGACGTGCGTTAAGGAACAGCTTACAACCCTTTCGAGGTCGATTTCACCTCTCGTGCCGATAGAATAATCCTAATGTGTGCCCTAGCATACGAAATTAATTACAAGTAAAAACAAAGAATAATAATCATAGAACCGTTATAAAGCATGAACCAAAGATTTATAAGTAAAGCAAGGTTCCTTAGACTTAAATAGTTCCGGTTTTAGAATTTGTCTCCGCAATATCAACCCTGTCCAGGGGCCGACCTTCGGATGTCGTGCCGGGCCTGGTTTTCCCAAATTTACTTAGCTCCCTCTAAATCTCTAATAATTATAACTGACTACTTACCCAGAGGGCATATCGGGGCAAACAGCGGCCCAGACCCTCGTTCCCTAACTGTAGATACTTCCGGCCCCGAGTGCCGCATGGGCGCCGGGCTTTCCGCTTAGCTGCCAACTTTGAAAAACAAGCCAGTAAACAGAAAATCCAAAAGAATTATCAGTCAGTCAACTAGACCAGAACGTTTTTAACCGTGGTCGCCTCAGGAAAAGTTTTGCAGACCTAACTCAAGTCATTAAGTCATGTAAAGATGTGGATTTAGTGCATCCTAAGAGAACAGCTTTTAAGTTCTACCTAAGACCACGGGGAACCAGTACAACTTCGGCTAGAAAATTTCCAATCGCCTGAATCGGAACTCGACCTTGGTGAGAAATTGCAGGTAACGCTATTCGTAGCTCATCCGGGAGAATGGGGGGTTCGCCGAAAGGCGGACGGGAAAAATCGACTTGACAGGGGCACGGGCGTTAGGCTACCATCGACTATGAAATTAAAAGAGGCCTCTGACACTATACAACTGAACCCTGATCTGCCCTTCCTTCGACCTTGAGGGACTACGTCCAACCAAGTCTTTAAACAGATGCGTTGCGTAAACCAATCCGACTGAGCCGTTAAATCAAAAGAGAGAAAGGAAAGCCGATCGAGCTGCAATCCACGCAACAACCGCGTAAAAAATAAAAAAGGAAGCGTCGGAGCCGGTCAGTAAACTCGACCAAACTCCGCGCTGCATAAGTCAGACTGATTCGACTTTTTCGAGCGTTGGTCCCAACCTCGGAATTTTCGCCCATGTTATGAGATAGCGATCTTGCCGCTATCCAATCGACGGCGGTTTCGTTACGCCCCTTTTTTGTTGAATGTAGCCGTGATACCTAATGGAAAAAATCTTATGGTACTTGAAGCTGACAGCTGCCGTAAACTGTCGTCGTCCTTAGGGAGAGTCGGCTTCAATCGAAATTGCCGACATCAAACTTGAACCCTCCGAATAGTCGGAGGTCGAACATCTATGCTCTCGACCCCATTTTACTCAAAAGTGTGAATTCAAAAGCCGTTATTTCCCGTAATCAACGCCAGATGCTTCTGCAATCTGATCCAAAACATCGATCATTAAAAATACATCTTGTCGATGATAATTTCAATTGCTAGCAATGACTTCCGAGATGCTGTTTCCTGCCCTTGGTCCAAGTTGGGTCGAAAGGAAAATATGTCTATTCTTTTGGGTTACTCAATCACTTCCTCGTCGCTTAAATTACCCACATAACACCGGGTGTAATGACGGAAAAATGAATGAGGACGAAGCAGCGCGAGATACTCACCGATCACTCGCGCAATCCTTGAAGAGCGCCATTAATCTAGTAACCCGATAAGCTGGCAAGTTACACCTCGCTCTTGCGTCATCTAATTACGGCGTCATCTATCAATTTCCACTTTGACCTCTTTGTTGTCACGGGACGCCGCCCAGCTAAATCCGGTTTATCCCTATACGAAACCGTCGAGAAACCGCGTCTTGTGATGATTTTTCAGCTCAATGTGCTAGCTTTCTGGCCTCCCAGTGGGCGTAGGTCATCGGATGGGGTGGGGCCCAAACGGCGGTCCGGGAGGCGGCACCGACCCAGGGATCACTCACCGGGAGGGCACCCTTAACCAAGGCTCCCGGGAGCCACTACCAGTCCCCAAACCTACCCTCCTTTTCTCCATCCCGCCTCTACGTCCATATATATTTATCTAGAATATAAAACTATGAAATTTATATAAAATTATATGTTAAGTATATACATATATTTGGCCGTGTTTTTTTCGTCGTTGCTTTCCTTTCGTCATCGGTGTCCTCGTCGTCGTTTCCGGCGTCGATTGCTAGTGCGACGGGTACACGACAGGAGCAGCGACACGTGTAGCAAACCACTTATTTGAATATTGAATGGATTGTCTTTGAGAAATGAAACTATGAAAATTATGAAAATTGTAGCTTAAAAGATCCTTGACTATAAAAACCCTGGGTTTGACTGCAAACTCGTCAATTTCGCTTTCGTTGTACTTTGCTCATGCCGTCCATTTGAATAAAGCTATTTTAGTTGCCATTGTTCGTGAGCTATATTTCCTACACACGAACACAACAACCGACGACCGAAAGGTCAGTCGAGGAGAGAGCGAGCAAAAAGGAAAACAAAACAACAAAGGAAAGAGAGAGAGAAAAAAAGAGCGAAAAAAAGTGGGACACGGGAAGGGGTCGGGGCAAGGGTTCCCATGGGAACTCTGACGGGTCGGGGTCAGACTTGCTCCCAGGACGAAAAACGGGGTCGATCCATACCAAACACAAGGGGGTAGACGCAGTATTGGGGCGTGACCCAACCGGGTCGATTTATGTATGTTAATACAGGGGATTTTGGCGGCCTCTCCCGCCCTAACGGCTGTGCAGAACGACGCACCATTGGACTCGCCCCGACTAGGCGACTCAGATGGTGGGCGGCACGCCCGTCTCGCGCGTTAAAATTGAAGAAGGGTTAGAACGGCTGCGATTGGGAGAGTTTTGGCGAAGATGGGGGCGCTTTCGATGGCTGTCCTGAGTTAACGGGTGGTAGGACGGCGAACCGCCGGGTATATTTGAAGGTGCTTTGGCAATGCGAATATGATAAGGGGTGCCCACTTTTGGATTTAAAAATAAAATTTCAGTTATGTCATGCCCACAATTGGTCATTGTTCCAACCCGGAGCAATTTAGCCCGTTATAGAAGGCTAACCGAGTCGGGCAGAGGCCCGCCGTATATCGTTGTGTTGGCCAAAAGTAGGCGAATAAAATGAGGGGTTGCATGTGCACATTTAGAGTCAGGGATCGGGTGCGGACATGGTGCAAAACCGCCAGGGATTTATGTCGATGTTGTACTTGTGTTATGGAATGATCACAAAACAGAGGGGCAACTCGTATAACAGCGTGATGGCTTGTCGGAGCGAGACCCGCTTGGGCTCATAGATTGCTTAATGAGTGGGCTACGTAACGATGCCCAGGGCTTCGGTCGGTGATTCCACGATAAAAAGGGGAGATGGTTACAATGCCGGAAATCGAGCGATTTTAGCGACTGATGCTAAAAACGAGAATTTCGGCTGTTATCCTCAGGCAGACTATAGGGCACATTAAAACCCGGTGGTGTCCGTTTGTTATCCGATGATATGGTTTGCTTCGCAAGATGGTCAGTTCCGTCGAGGTACTTTGTTTCCGAAAGTGAGCGACCACATAAAACCGACTGAAACTAGTTATCAGGCTTGGAGTACGGGCATGATAAGTTGACGCGGGAGATATGAAAATAGGGGATTCGTTCTAGAGGTCAAGAAAGAACCAGACGGGGCGTTAAACCCAAATGTAACTACGTATACATATACATACATAATATATACCGATTTCGACTATGGCCAGCAGCCAAACTTAGCGTAAGTAACGGCTGCTGACTCGTCTTTATGGTGTTTGTTTGTTGAATTCCGAGCGGAGACCTCGTGTTGATTCGAGACATTTTGGCCTCACCAGGGAGCCCGCAAAATTCCCTATCGAAGCGTATTCGTGTCCTCTTCCCAATTTTGAAGCCGTTAGACGGTTACGGACCGACGAACAACCCCGATATCCGTCATTACCAAATGGACGAAACTACCGTACCCCCAGTTTTGCATTAGTTTTTTAGTTCGTAGCTTCCTGCTATTTCATAACCATGGCCACACATATTATTCGCGACCACGGCTACCTATATTAGTTAGCCTAGGTGAACCTGATACTTTTGGACTCAATTACTATCGAGTCAATGGTTTAGCTTGAGCCATCGATGGCCTCCTATTCCAGGACGGTCCTAATTTTGAATTTTTATGTGAGATGGAGCGGGCGCTCGAGTTCCGGACGGTTCCTATGGCTAGTAAAAACTTAACCCCCTTTCGGTCGGCCATTAAGCCTATCCTCAATAATTCCGCCTTAACATGTTTCAGCTACTTCCCAATTAATGGCAGGGGTCGCAAACAAAACATATGATTATAAAGCACAATGAACATAACGATAAATATGCATGAGGTATTAATATGCGACAGGTTACCATTAAAATACATGAATGGTATTAATAAGCGAAATGCTAATAAACGAAACGGCGTTATGAGCTTAGCCATAACACCATGCAACACACCACCCATTCCTATGACATTTCGATTTCCGTAAACCTTATACGGGTACTCGAAGTTACCATTTGAGAATCAACGTCTCGTGATCGGGTTTAATTCGGTAAGTATTTTAAGTAGGTTTACCGCCGAAATCCTGTAAAAGCGCGTAACGGACCGAAACGGTCCTGTTATATAAGTTCAGTAACGTTTTGGTAGCATTTAATATATCGTTAATATATGAGTTGGAAAAATCGAAATGGTTTGAGGCAAACATTGACCACTGAAATGATTACGCAGCACCTTGCATATTAAATGACATTATACGGTGCAAAGATATACCAAATGGTGTTGTTAATTCCCATTTTTGTTGCTGTTATTGGTATTTGATAGAATGTTTGACTAAGTTTAGTTTAGAAAAAATCATATAATTTTTTAAATGGTTTGAATATACATGTTTGACATGGCTTATCTATCAGGTATAGTGACTTTATTCAGAGTTCTGTAATCTTTGCACTGACGTTATGAATTCTTCAATGCCTTTTTATGTACCCTAAGCAAAGGCGTAGCCCATAGAGATTCCCGTCGACAAATAAGCTCTTGCTTTCCAAGTTGCAAAAAGTTTTGTTTCACGGCTTTCAGTTGCTCATGGAAAAGTCTGCGCGGTCGCGCAAACGCAGAAACATGTGTCAACATACGATGTTGAACTGAATTATAAACATCCACACCAGTTATCTGTTGATATAATTCCATATAATTCATCAAAAGTTGATCGATCGTTTTCGGCAAGCGGTTCACCGATTGCTATACAAAAATTGAGTTCACCATTTTCAAAAAATATTATTGTGTGTTAGTGTACTATTTTATGACTCTAGATTCTAATAGAATGCAGACATACCAATATCTGAGTACAGCAGTCTAAAATCATGTTATTTTACTCAGAAAATCACATACGAAATTCCGTTATAAAAATCCACGTAAATGATTTTGAGAAGTCTTAAATATAAAAATTTCATGTTTTCGGTTTGAAAGACAGGATCGGTTTATTATAGTTTGCTTCAACAAATTTACCATCCAAAAGCGACTCAGTTTGTAATAACTACAGTATTGTACCTTTTTTAAACAAATTCCGGTAATTTGGGCACATGATCAGTTTGCAACAACATGGCATTTTCATGTACACCTTCTCAAAATCTTTCAAAAGAAAAAGTCAAATCAAATTCAATGCCGCCTTTATATTTTATTAACTATACATTTTATATTTCGCACACTGAATTCTCAGCCTATCTACGCAGTTGAAATGAGTTCATTATTTGCGGAACAAACATCAAACAAAAAATACCGACCACGAAAAACCTCAACTGCTACTAAATTCAAGAACTAATATTTTGATAAAATCATAAACGCGTTCAAAAGTCACCCGAGAAACGAAATTTTTATTCGCCTATTGATGGTAAAAATGAAACTTTATGGGTTCTTTGATTACCTAGACAATCAATCAAACATTATCAAATTTCGATACAACAATATTGAAATCAGGATAAATATATTTATCTGATGTTAAGAATCAAAATAATGATGACGTTTAAATCATTAATCATACTTGATTAGCAGTATATATTTCTATAGTTGATTTATATTGTTTTTGACAGTAAAAGATCTAATAAAAATTTGTTTTTCGCCTGCTTTCAATAGTCAGAGCTATCATTGCTAGTAACTCGCAAGCGAGGGTGAAACGGAGCCAGCGTGGTTTCATTTTTAAGTTATTTTGCTTAAGCACCTGTAAAAGGCAGTGTTTGATGTATATACCACCCTAAAACTTTTTGAACTCTCAACCTACTGAAAATCGTCACACCTAGTCAACCATAAAGCCATTGAAAATAACTGTCAACGCGTCAAATATTTGCTGGTATCCATATAGCTAAACTATCGTATTCGGCGTAGCAGAATATCAATAGACAATTGTAGATGACCTGTACGCAGTGCATAACCAAACTATTGAAGGCAGACCATATTTTGGGAATCGAGTTCATTGACCCTAAATCCATTGAAAAGGCATTACATATACACACTGGACTCTAGATAATTAAATGATTGTATTTAAGGTTTTGCTAAAATTTCTATTCGAGAAAACACTTCCACATCACAGTTATATATGTGGACGTTTTAATAGCTTTTTATTGAACTAATAACGCATTACTTTAAGATTTCTACACGTTTCCTTCACTAGGTTTGACAACATTCCTTTTGTTAATCATTTTTGTTTGAGTTAAAGATTTGAAGACTTCCGGTATAATTGTTCAACATGCTATTGCTTCGTCTTACAAGGAAAATATTAATATTCCTAAGACAGCCATGAGGATGCGACAGTGTTCTCGTTTTGTCATACTGTGGCAGCATCGGCTTAATTGCAGTACAACTAGGCATCCCATACGACTATGGTTTTAGGAACTATTTCGTTGCATCCGTTTTACCAAATTAAATCAATCTTCGACACATAACTCGGATTTACGCGACCCGATTTAAGGCGCAGGGAAAGAGAATTTGCTAGTGTAAATTGAGTCAATAAAAATTATCAGCTATACCACTAGTTCTATATGACTATCGTTTTTCAACTTTTCTTAAATCCCATCGAGCGGAAAATCTATTACAGCGACTGTACCAGTCTTTCAAAATGTTCTTCGTCACTTCTACACTGGCCTCAAGGCGATGGTTTGGACAGTAATCAACGAAAAAATTGTGTCAGCGCTCTTAATTTCTGGAGTGGCGTGCAGCACAAAAGAAGACGCATTCTTGTTCGGACCGAATCCATAGGGCACCATACACTATAGAAATATGACAAATAGTATATAGATATGTTAGTTTCAGACGGGGCAATTGGTTTAATGTTTCCACTGTCGTAATATAAATATTTAAGTTAATGGATTTTAAAGTTTAACAATCTAGTATTTTAAAGCATTATATGCATCAGCAGTGCGCTTGTGCTATCTACGCATATTAATCCTTTTCGAAATGAATTTTTGCATTTCGTATAATGTTGAACTTCTTTAGCCTCAGCGGCTGATTGAGCCTGGATCGTTTGGGTTCGAGCCTTGTACTTTAACCGCTACGTTATATACGATCTGCTGCTCTGCTCCATAAAGAACCTCACAAGGCTTGCGAATAACAACGATCGTGCAAACGCACGATCCCACAACAAATTCGAAATAGTGCATCGCGTCGTAATCTACGCTATTACAAATGTGTGGCCCTATGCGGGAAAGGGTTAATAAACCATGCATTGTGGAAACGACCAAAACTTCTTTTTCAGTCACAAACAGCTCTATAAATCGAGCCAATGCATAACTACGTGTCCGCAGTGATCATTCGTACCTTAGCGCAGTATTACGCTGTATATCTTCTTCATCCTATTCATCGCAGTTTTACCTTTCGCTTACTCTAGCACACTAATTTCTACATAGCCTTATGATTTAGGGCGGCAGAAGCTATTTCCGACCTTGTCCCTGGTTCTTCCAGATCACGCCTCACTGCTTGTTCCCCAAGTCATGCGTTGTCTCCTTCAATATATCCTGCCACAACGCGATCAATCGACAGGGCTATCCGGATGTTATTTCTTCGTTCTTCTCAATGCATGGCCTAGTCTTCGTAATATCCTGCATTTTGTCTTACCTTAGTTAAAATAGTAAGAAATATAATGTTTATGTTTTATTGGCAGAAACTAAGGTGTGCCACGAATCAGGCAGGAGAAGAGTGAAAATACAACATTAGGCGATATTTTCTGATCACCACAACTATGATTATGTATGTTTATAAATGTTTATGTATGTGTAAATCGTTTTTCTGATTTATGATTTACTGTATTTACCTGCATGGCGTTGAAAGAACAGCACTCAACTGGTGATGAAGCTGACCCTCAATCAAGTATGGATGTATTTGAAGGCTACAAATTCCCCGCTAGAAAAAGGTAGGATAAGATGGTGATTCCTTATAGTCTTGTATGCTGGTTACTTAGGTGTAGCAGTAACTGACGTGTTACGTCTTCTCTTAAAGCCTGTGTAGCTGTAAACTACGCCAAATGCTAAAGGTCTATAGTCTTATTAGCCGAGTGTCTAAAAGGCGACGAAATACTATGCCAAATCTACTGAGAAATATCACTTCGAAAGATCAACGAAGATTGATCCTAAAAGTAGGAAATCAAACTAGATTCCTAACTTAAAATTGTATCGGTAAAATATAAGCTTTATGACAAACTGCATGAGTACCGTAGGAATATATGCAAATATGTGTTTTAATCACCCCCGACTAAAATACGAGTAGAGTGTAAGATGGGAATGCATATGCTTATATTTGTTTATATGTATAAATCAGAGATGGAAACGGGTCACGGTTTTGTGACCCACTAACCCGGTCATAGTAGTGTCCCGGTGACCCTGTTACGACAGTAACCTAGTAATAAGGCTATTTTTCAAAGCCACCTACGCATCATCCGCAAATTTGTAAAAACGAGCTTCAAAACATCTACATATCTGCTTGCACCGCCATTACGGAAGAATTACGATTTCGGCAGCGCTATAGTTAAAGACACAGTCATAGACAAAAGTGAGTGTTCAACTGAAATGTAGGCTGTTCATGTCTTGCAACTTTTGAAGTCCTTGGTACGCTAAATGCAAGTAGCTCAGATGAATCGGTTGTAAAAACAGTGGTGAGAAATTGACTGATTTTCAAGCTCTGTCTATGTTCGGCTCTTCCTGAACCATATCCAATCCCACTCGGATCTCACATACAGACTTTATTCTCTGCTTTGGTCGGCTCTTCATAATCCATGTCCTGTTCGGTTCTGCCTGGCTTTTCCGATATAAAGTCAGGCTCGCGTCCACTCTTACGCTTTTAATAAGATTTTCAAGCTCTGTCTATGTTCGGCTCTTCCTGAACCATATCCGATCCCACCCGGATCTCACATACACACCTTATGCTCTGCTTTGGTCGGTTCTTCATAATCCATGTCCTGTTCGGTTCTGCCAGGCTTTTCGGATCAGGCTCAGTCCACGCTTACGCTTTTAATAATAAAAATTTGTGATTCAACAATATATTAAAGAAAAGTAACAAACGAATTTACTCTGTTCTTTTTGATATTTTAAGAACCGATCCAACTTTCCAGACACAAAATACTCGAATTTCTCTGACAAAGTCTTAGCTCAGGCTTCGCTGGGCTCTTCTGACATCATGGCAGAGTCGGCTCGGCTTGGCTTTAGAACTGAACATAGAGCCAAAATTCTCACTTCATCTAAAAGGAAAACATACCTATCTTCGGAGCTGGGAGGTTAAAGAATGGAACAGCAGGCGTACTACCTACATACAGTTACATTTTCAATGCGCTATTAGAACATCAAAAGAGTCAAAAGCCCAATTTTTTAAACAACTCCAATTTTTCAGAAAAAAACACAAAAAACTTATAGCTGATTTTTTAAATATTTGGGCTTTAAGACTTTAACGATCTCCGAGCAGGTACTTACGTGAGCTTAAAGCATTTGTCAAAAATCATCAAGTATTCTTAAACTTGATCAGCGTTTCTTATAAATGACCTGAATTTATGACCAGTACATTTTTCGAAACAATCCTGATTTTCATTGACAACATGCATCCGTACGATTCTTTTGCAAAAGTCAGAAACTTGGACCGTAAAAGCGCACTGACATGTAAAGCCCTAAAGTTTATGAACTGCGTTGCTTCCGACGTATCGCCGCAAATTCAGGATTAGATCGCACGATCAGTTTTGATAACAAATAATGATTTTTGAAAGATATAATCAGATATCGAGTATTCAAGACACAGCCAAACTACCCACGATGGCTGCGCCATGTTCCACGGCAATGTTTTCAGCAGATGTTCTAAGGCAACATCTGCTGGAATTAGTCTTAAAAACAACTTTTTTTAGACTGCTTCACTCCGGCACGAGGACGAGCGGTACCTACATCGTGTGGAAAAGTGCCTTTTCAGAAAGCTCGAATCAGCGGTCAAGGATGTATTCAGGAGGTGACGAAATGTTTGCCTAGTACTTTCTGCGACAAAGTGGAGGAAGAAAAGTCTGGAACTACTAGTGTAGTGGGCAAACAATACGAACTTTGAAAGTACAACTCGCAGTTAATATATATAAATATCATCTGTATACATACTTTGATTATATATAGTATTTTAAATATAACAATTCACCATCTGATGCCATAATCGATGTTCAAGATCCGTACGCTTCAGAGGGTAAATCATAGTTTTCGGCAGAAGCAGGGGGACCTGCAACCGAGAAGGGTGGAAGGTCCGTGGAATGACCAAAAATTATGTCCAGTCTCTCTAACTGTCCTCCGAAGCCCATTTTCGTTTAAAATTTTTGGAATTGACCCAAAATTATAAGAATTTCTAAATCGCCGAACGCTAGGGAGTTGGGCGTTGACTGCGAAGAGTCACCAGGGGAGTAAATATGTCTTATGATCGGGGTCCACTATGGACACCTATGATCTTATATAAGTATTGAATTTTGAAACCTTAATCGTAAACAGCTTCATTGGCCTATGTACGATGGAAAAAATTCAATCAATTTTATATTTGACGTAGATTTAGATGGTTAGATTCAGGTGATGAATCTCAAAACTTTGCTATCGTTTTAAAATCTATATCTATTCATTGTGTTTTTATTAAAGTTAATTTGATTTGAAACTTTTTTACGATATCGCGTTTCATAGAAATTGCAGCAATGCTTGCATTTTTCCATACGTTATTAGGAAAACACATTTTTCGTAAATTCTATAGTCTGGCTTATCCCTTTCCTTCCACAGCGCATTTTTCGTAAATTCTATAGTCTGGCTTATCCCTTTCCTTCCACAGCGCATTTTTCGTAAATTCTAGTCTGGCTTATCCCTTTCCTTCCACAGCGCATTTTTCGTAAATTTTATAGTCTGGCTTATCCCTTTCCTGCCACAGCGCATTTTTCGTAAATTCTAGTCTGGCTTATCCTTTCCTTCCACAGCGCATTTTTCGTAAATTCTATAGTCTGGCTTAACCCTTTCCTTCCACAGCGCATTTTTTGTAAATTTTATAGTCTGGCTTATCCCTTTCCTTCCATAGCGCATTTTTCGTAAATTCTATTGTCTGCCTTATCCCTTTCCTTCCACAAGGAATTTTTCGTAAATTCTAGTCTGGCTTATTCCTTTCCTTCCACAGCGGGTTTTTGGTAAATTCTAGTCTGGATTATCCCTTCCCGTCCACTTCAGGAAAACTAACAGCAGTTTTTGACACAACGTTCCAATGTGCCATTATAGTTGCGCTGTAGACAATTAAGCACAGATTAGTAAAATCAGTAAAATCCTTTCAATGGTAAGGCATATACAGCTCAGTTTGTCAAAATGTATTTTTGTAGCAATTCGTAGTTTCATCATTGGTCACATCGTGTGCATTCGTTCAGGTTGACGGCTAAATTTGTAACTCTCCGGTAATTTTTTGCTTCCAAAATTAAATTTGTCCAATTTTTAGTAAGATTGAGATTTTTATTTGTCCCAGTAAGCAACATTATTTTAGTGTACTAAAATAAATGCAACGGCATGTTTCTAATGATTAATTCGTGCTCACAAAGTATTAGATTTTAGAATTTTTCGACATATCTCAACATGACGAATCTAATATAGAATTTTTGAAAATCACTTAATCTGGAGAGGGCAAATCGATTTCTCAGAATCGTCCAGTCAAATGATGGGTTGCATAAAACACAGCTTAATTTAAACAGAGAATACGCTCATTCTATCGTGGGAACATTTTGTCCTGCAACAGAACTTGTAAAAACTATTTTAATCTTCAGGAATACCAAGTACGCGTCAATTACGAATAGACCGTCTGAGACGTTTCATATACCTAATATATTCTACAATGATAATTTTAAGTTTATTCATATTGATTTCTATGCTGTAACAAGGATGTATTTATACATTTAACCGGTGTACCAGCAGGCACCCAAGACAACCAGTGAGGAACAATGTATTTCGATTAATTTTATTTATGAGGTCTAAGATGCACGATTTGTTGTTATTATAAAATAAGTCAATCGTATAACGTGTTGTACAATCACGCTGCACCCACAAGGAAGGGTTCTCGAACCAACCTTATTCTTGTTATATATAAATGCTATTGTTAATGACTTGTCTAATGTGTTTTGTAAAATATATGCGGATGATGTAAAATTATACGTACATTGATGTACTCCGACGGATAATGATAGCGCAAAAATGTATTTGCAAGACGCACTTACTCGTATCGAAAGCTGGCCTAAAAAATGGCAGTTTCCCATATCTGCGCCAAAAAGCAAACTTCGTTCTATTGGAAATAGCAACCGAATCACTCAATATTTTATTGACGGGAACCCTGCACCATATGCATTCAAATGCAATGATTTAGGTGTTTTTATTAATAAAAATTTAAAAAGCACCTCTCATTGCAGGGAGATTTCAGCTAAAGCATACCGCATCATAAATATATTATTCCGCTGTTTCACGACAACAGACTGCTCTGTTATGATTCGCGCATACATTTCGTACGTAAGACCAGTATTAGAATACGCGTGTCCGGTTTGGTCGCCATGCTCTCTTGGAGATATTGATATGATCGAACGAGTACAGCGGTATTTTACGCGACGACTTTTCGCTAGGCTTAGATGGCAGCATATAGATTATACTGAAAGGATTAAGAAACTTAGTCTTGAACCACTAGAACTAAGGAGATTACAGTTTGACCTAATAATGGTATATAAAATACTTCATAATGAAATCGACACTTGTCGTGATATATTTCATGTGTCCGCTGTAACGACCACTAGAGGCCATGCCAAAAAGCTGGTTAAAATGAAATTTAAGACTAACACATTAAAACACTCACTTGCCATAAGGGTTATTAATGCGTGGAACTCAATCCCAGAATTTGTAGGTAACAAAAATCTTGTGAACGCGTCAAACGCTAAACAATTCAAAGACTTACAACAAGTTGACCTAACTCGTTTTTTGCATTATGATAGACACATATAGTCAGTTGTAAGAGGGCAACCCTAAATGATTAGTCTTTATTGGTTGACACAATGCTATTTATTTGTTGTAACAAGAATAACAATATTTAGTTTCAATTTTGGCATGTATTTATAAAATATATCAGTGATCAACCAATAAACTTTTGCTTGTTTGTTTGTTTGTTTTGAACTCGGTTTGCTATAGTGGCGTACGTCGCTTTTTTATATATAGGTGCGATGAGCGTTCAAGGTAGGCGGTAGGACCTCTCAACAAAATATTATCAAGTATAGGGTTGCATGGCATTTATCGAGTGTGTACAGCATACTCTTTTCCTGATTTTGCTGTACTCATTCATATCTCATGCATGTAAATGTTTCATGGCCCGTCGTTGTAGTGGGAAACTTCAACCTCCCCGACGTTGATTGGGATAGAAATATAGCGCCTGTAGCACCCGAATACGAATTATTTTATAATATGGTTCTGGAATCTAGTCTCACGCAGTTGGTAAATTTTCCTACACGCGAAACAAAGGCGTTTGATCAACTTCTCACGGACGGTATGTCGCGCGCGTCGAATTTTCTGAGAATTTCGTAAATTCTGATCATTTCTCTATTGATTTTATGATAGCCAAAGCCGCAACTCCAATCTATTGCCGCTCAAAGACATCTTTCGACTTTAAAAATACGAACTTTAAAAGTCTCAACGACTTTCTTATTTCAACTGATTGGACTAATTATTACGCTCTATCATTAATGTAAATGATAAATATTTGATATTTTATAACAGAATGTTATACGCATGTGATCTATATGTACCCAAACGAGCCATACCGTACTGGAAAAATAAAACTTGTACGAATTATATCAAAAAACTTTGCCATAGTAAATTAGTGCTGTGGAAATTAGGTAAACAATGAGGGTAAAAGTACAGAAGAGCCATCAAGAATCACGGCCAAGCCGTTAGGAAACTAAGAGTAAGTTAAGAAAAAGATATCTTAGATTCTGGAAACCCAAATGTTACGCAAAAACATGTAGCTCAACAGGGACTGGCATAAACCGCCAAGAATTACGGCCAAGCCGTCAGGAAATTAAGAGTAAGGGAATAAAAAAATATATCTTAGATTTTGGAAACCCAAATGCTCTGTCCAGTTACGTGAAAACACGTAGCTCAACAGCGACTGGCACTGAAATTGCCAAGTGGAAAAATTTCTACGGACGATCTAACTAGATCAGAAATCCTAGATAGCGCATTTCAGGGCATCTACTCAATCTCCGACAACACTTTTCCAACGTTTACAAATAACATCACTCATCACTTGACGTGGGTGCCGTTTACGCATTACGATGTTCAATTATGTGTAACAGTGTTAAGGCCTAAACACAGCCATTCACCAGATATAATCACGCAGTTGTTTTTGCGCAAAGTGTAAGTCGCAAGCAGTATTCCACTCGTTCACATTTTCGAGCAGTCCTTTGTCACTGGTTGGGTACTCGATATGTGGCGATGCGCCGATGTGATCGTAATATATAAAAAAGAAGACCCCACGGACCCATTAAATTACCGTCCGGTGTCGTTGGTCTCAAGCGGCTGCGAAATCATGGAACGAATCATTAATAAGTGCTTGCTAAATCACGTCAAAACATCAAATATTTTATCTCAAAATTAATGCCGATCTATCGCTAAACGGTCCACTAGCATTCAATTAATCGAGAGTTCTGGGACTGGGCAAACGATATAGACAAAAGTCTATCACTAAACGTGGCTTATATCGATTTCGCGAAGGCGTTCGACACCGTTTTCCACACGAAACTCTGGAATAAGCTCTCGTGTGTTGGATTATCTGGTAAATGTCTAGCTTGGATAAACAGCTTTATATCAAACAAGAAGTGTCGGATTATAATGAACAACAGCTATTCCAACTATAAATCCGTTCTATCTGGTGTTCCTCAAGGCAATGTCCTTAGACCAACATTATTCACGTTATATATTAATGATTTAATTGATTATGTTAAAATATGGTCTAACGTTAACATAAAGTTGTTTGCCGATGATGTTAAATTATACATAACACTCCTAGAAGAAAACTGCCAAATTGCTAATACTTACGCAAAATGCACTAAACCGAATTTCGGATTGGTCTGAAAAATGGCAACGTACGATCTCGGTTTCAAAATGTTAAATTTTGCGGCGTAAAAACCCAAATTTCTCATATACCATATCAGGAAACACTATACCACACAACGAAATCTGTCGCGATCTTGGAGTATCCATCACTAAAGACTTAAAATTCATGCATCATTGCAGATATGTAGTGAGCAAAGCATACCGAATTATTAATATAGTTTTCCGCTGTTCCTTAACTTCAGATATTGAAGTACTTCGTCGTGCATATGTTACGTATGTTCGGCCAACACTGGAATACGCGTCTCCCGTTTGGTCACCTGTGTATTCAGGGGATATTGATATCCTAGAGCGCGTCCCACGCTACTACACATGGCGTCTATATGATCGTTGCGCGGTGACTGCAGCGCAATACAAAGAAAGACTAATATTTCTTGCTCTAAAACCACTTTCGACCTTATTGCAATTTTCAGATTTATCGACAATGAATGCGATTCAATTTTAAAACTATCGACTATTACCGAAACGCAAACCCGTGGCCACAGTTACAGAATATATAAACCTGCTTTCAGAACCAACGTACTGCACCATATATTTCCAATGCGGATAATAAAATATTGGAATGCCTTACCATCAACAATAGACGGAATACCTTTATTTACGGCTTCGAGTTCAAAAGTGTTTAAAACACTACTAGGCAAAGTAGGTTTTGCAAATAATTTAAAATACGAAGAAAATTATAGTTGATAAATGGTGATACTGTCGCATACCAGGTTATTTATGTTTGTCGTACTGACTTATAAATATCAATTGTGGCCTGGCCAGTAAAATCTAAATGTAGGAATTTTTTTCAGTACTACTCAATCAGGTTGATATATCTTTTAAATTACTACACATCTATAGGCAGATGTATTAGGCGAGGTTTTACCCCCTGTCTGCCCTTATGTTATTCATTTCATTATGTGAATTTTCTACCTTATTATAAACATGTGTGGCAATGTTCTGCGAGCGGTAGTAAGCATGCTGTGCGGATGACGCTTACAGAATTGTCATTCTCGAGTCGTATGAACGCGTTTCTGAAGCATAACACTGCAGTAAATGTACAGTCTCGCAAGTACCATAGCAACTGAATAAATTTGTATATTTGTATTTGTATTAAATTATTTCTCGTTAATCATTTGCCATTGCTTTCCGTTACATTTTTTCTTTTACTTCTTCCTTACATTTTCTACCTTTCTTCTTTACCAAACGTTAAGTTCTGCTCTTTTCCAATTTTTCCAAATGTCTCTGTTTTCTTAACTATTGTATTTTTCCTCTCTGCCAAACTTACTCAGTAGCTCTTCACCTCAAACTCTCACGATATCGTTTTCCCTTTCTCTTTTTATCACATTCTCTCTTCCCCTTTTTAGTCCCACCCGTTGTCTTTTCTTTCGTTTTTCAATTGTTTTTACCAGACACAACTTTTTGTCCAAATTCTGTTTTTTCCTCCCAATCCCATTTCATATAGCTACTTCTCCCTTCTCTTTTCTTCCTTTCTACCACCTTTGAGGTAGGTATCGAACACACAATTCCTTGTGAGATCCTGTCTGGCAGTCATGCGTTCCAATTAACACGCATTTTACTTACCGAAATATTGCCACAGTGTTTGATTAGATTGTGGGCTTTGTATTGGTAGGGTGAGCAACCATGGTCGGGAGTGGTAAATCCTATTCAGATTGAAGGCTGATAAGCGTGGGTGAGCGGCCCACTATGCCTGCATCCCAAACACCCCTACAGCTCATATCCAATTTTCATTATAATTTCGTTTAGACTTTTACTAGAAGTTGCGCTAGGACCGTTGGTTTAATAGCCATTGCTTTTATTTATTTACTGGCCAGGTCAAATAATGACTAACATTTAAATCAATGAAACGGATAAGTAATAAACTCAATTAATAGATACTTATTATTCATAGCTGAACTTTTGGCAAGTCGTAGTATTCTAGGCCCAGGTAACCCTGTGGAGCAATACGGTATATCATTGAGAAAAAGAGCAACTTAGAGCGCAGGAGGGGGTCTGGGGGCAGCAATCCCCAGATTTAGACATAGTTTTAGTGCATATCAAATATAAGGACCTAAGATTAGGGTAAGGTTTACGCTTAGTACGTCGAGAACGACATGATATGCGTTACACTTTATCCCCTGATGGTTACCTTTGTCTCTTTTTCAAAGATACAGACGATAGCACTAACAGGCGTTCTGATACTGACAATATATACATACATTCCTTATTTCATTGCTATAGACAATTGTTGGGATGAATTCAGCTATATCCGCTTGTCGCAAAATCGAGATGTACACGGCAAAGACAAGTCCTTCAATAGAACCAACAGTTTCAAAACCCAACGAAACATACACAAATGTTGGTCAACAATATTAATTTTAGCAATCTTTGCCATAGTTTGCATGATGGTAGGAAAAAATCGACTGTATAATGTATAGCTTGTACGTACTCCCACCGTCAAAATTTAAACGAAAAACTGCTCGTCATCCTCAAGCTTACCGACAGTAATACATATACACGATTTTGACATAAAATTGGTAGTTTTTGCTCTTATTCAGCTGATACAGAAGTTATTGGATAGTTATCAACTTGCAGTGGCAATAGCGCAAGGATCCCTGTACTGTGAACTTTTCTAACATCAATTTACCGGTTACTATGTTACTTTGGTTTTCAGCCAGCAACGTATTCTAGCAACGGGATAATCGGTAACCTAGCAGCAGGATAATTTATATTTAGCACAAAACATTGCTACTGTTGTTTCTGATTCAGCACGTTTTATGGTGTATCTTGCTCGGAGTGGTATCTGTCGCAATATGTTAATGATTCCTAGGTGACGGTTACTCTTGCCTGCAACTTGGAACTATACTTGGATATTTCCGTTTTTGAGTTCAGGAACTAGAGGGGTCAAAACTACCTTTGTCGAATTTTGGTATTGCCTAGGGTAAACCCAACGATAAGTTTAAATTTGTATTAATATAATATATTATTTGCTAGCCGCTAAATAATTTATTTCTGCTTTGGCCTATATTACGATAACTAGATGTACGATGTGGTTTACTGCTGCGTATGTAACAAGGCAAAGTATTGTTTCCCTCACCCCTGTTATTAAACTCGACAATAAGCGCGCGCACTAACCACGCTATGAGCAGCAATTCCCTTAAATTTCAACTCTTTTTTATATTCGACCAACAAATCTTCAATTGTCAATTCAACAAATTTTTTTGTGCAGCCAGTGTGTTGCGCACAGTTATGCCTTAACGTTATACAATATGTTATTTTCATAAATTAACTTCAAGGTATGCGTTTTATTTAATTGCTTTACTAATTTGGGTGTGTGTTCTAGTGTTTGCTATATTTCTGGAATTCGGCTAGAATAGCGGCTGATAAACCAACCTGTGGAATGTCAGAGGGCAGTAACTCACGCGTCGAAACGATTAGCCACGGTGCAGGCTATTGTCTGGTTTGACATTCAGGCAAGACGTGTTAGTAACCTAAGCACGCAAGAGCGCAAATTTTTATTCCAATTATTGCCCACCAACTCAGTCATCTGATATAACCCTGGTTCTTTTTCACTGCTTCGCAGCACTTCCATTGGTCTCTGTACGCCAAAATAATTACAAGGTAGTGTTTCTTATTGTTTTTGCAGCTCACAGTATTCGTTCCGTGGTAATTATCGCGTGTGTGCGACATGAATTATGTACGTAAATTAAGTACTGGTAACATCAAGCGCGATTTCTGAGATAATTTTTCTTTCATTATCCAATAAATTGTTCAAAAAGCCGCTCTACGAAAAACATACTGAATGGCAAAGGGTTACGTAACTAGTAAAGGTCATTTTATTATGATGAAACATATCCTAGGCTTTGCTTATCTATGAGCCTGTAAACGAAATGGAGCTCAGGTAAACTAAGGTTGGGGCGCGCGCTTATTGTCGAGTTTGATAACAGGGGGAGGGAAACAATACTTTGCCTTGTTAGATGCAGCAGAAACCACATCGTACATCTAGTATCGTAATATAGGCCAAAGCAGAAATAAATTATTTAGCGGCTAGCAAATAATATATTATATTAATACAAATTTAAACTTATCGTTGGGTTTATCCTAGGCAATACCAAAATTCGACAAAGGTAGTTTCCACCCTCTCAGTCTCAACTCAAAAACGGAAATATCGAAGTATAGTTCCAAGTTGCAGGCAAGAGTAACCGTCACCTAGGAATCATTAACATATTGCGACAGATACCACTCCGAGCAAGATACACCATAAAACGTGCTGAATCAGAAACAACAGTAGCAATGTTTTGTGCTAAATATAAATTATCCTGCTGCTAGGTTACCGATTATCCCGTTGCTAATATACGTTGCTGGGTGAAAGTCAAAAGTAACATAGTAACCGTAATTTGATGTTAGAAAAAGTCCAGCAACAGGATCCTTGCGCTATTGCAACTGCAGGTTGATAACTATCCAATAACTTCTGTATCAGCTGAATAAGAGCAAAAACTACCAATTTTATGTCAAAATCGTGTATATGTATTACTGTCGGTAAGCTTGAGGATGACGAGCAGTTTTTCGTTTAAATTTTGACGGTGGGAGTACGTACAAGCTATACATTATACAGTCGATTTCTTCCTACCATCTTGCAAACTATGGCAGAGATTGCTAAAATTAATATTGTTGACCAACATTTTGTATGTTTCGTTGGTTTTAAACTGTTGGTTCTATTAAGACTTGTCTTTGCCTTATATCTCATTTTCGACAACATATTCTAATTCATCCCTACAATCTATACAAAAATAAATCAGAACGCCTGTTAGTACTATCGTCTGTATCTTTGAAAAAGAGACAAAGGTAACCATCAGGGGATAAAGTGTAAGCGCATATCATGTCGTTCTCGACGTACTAAGCGTAAACCTTACCCTAATCTTAGGTCCTTATATTTGATATGCACTAAAACTATGTCTAAATCGGGGGATTGCTGCCCCCAGACCCCCTCCTGCGCTCTAAGTTGCTCTTTTTCTCAATGATATACCGTATTGCTCCACAGGGTTACCTGGGCCGAGAATACTACGACTTGCCAAAAGTTCAGCTATGAATAATAAGTATCTATTAATTGAGTTTATTACTTATCCGTTTCATTGATTTAAATGTTAGTCATTATTTGACCTGGCCAGTAAATAAATAAAAGCAACGGCTATTAAACCAACGGTCCTAGCGCAACTTCAATTAGAAAAATCTAAACGAAATTATAATGAAAATTGGATATGAGCTGTAGGGGTGTTTGGGATGCAGGCATAGTCGGCCGCTCACCCACGCTTATCAGCCTTCAATCTGAATAGGATTTACCACTCCCGACCATGGTTGCTCACCCTACCAATACAAAGCCCACAATCTAATCAAACACTGTGGCAATATTTCGGTAAGTAAAATGCGTGTTAATTGGAACGAATTATGTTAGAAAAGATCTCACAAGGAATTGTGTGTTCGATACCTATCTCAAAGGTGGTAGAAAGGAAGAAAAGAGAAGGGAGAAGTAGCTATATGAAATGGGATTGGGAGGAAAAAACAGAATTTGGACAAAAAGTTGTGTCTGGTAAAAACAATTGAAAAACGAAAGAAAAGACAACGGGTGGGACTAAAAAGGGGAAGAGAGAATGTGATAAAAAGAGAAAGGGAAAACGATATCGTGAGAGTTTGAGGTGAAGAGCTACTGAGTAAGTTTGGCAGAGAGGAAAAATACAATAGTTAAGAAAACAGAGACATTTGGAAAAATTGGAAAAGAGCAGAACTTAAAGTTGGGTAAAGAAGAAAGGTAGAAAATGTAAGGAAGAAGTAAAAGAAAAAATGTAACGGAAAGCAATGGCAAATGATTAACGAGAAATAATTTAATACAAATACAAATATACAAATTTATCCAGTTCCTATGGTACCTCCAAGTTTGTGCGGTTACTGCAGTGTTATGCTTCAGAAACGCGTTCATACGACTCGAGAATGACAATTCTGTAAGCGTCGTCAAAAGACAGCACTGTCTTTATACCACTCCAAATCATAAAAACACATGTTTATAATGAGGTAGAAAATTCACATAATGAAATGAATAACATAAGGGCAGACAGGGGGTAAAACCTCGCCTAATACATCTGCCTATAGATGTGTAGTAATTTAAAAGATATATCAACCTGATTGAGTAGTACTGAAAAAAAATTCCTACATTTAGATTTTAACTGGCCAGGCCACAATTGATATTTATAAGTCAGTAGGACAAACATAATTAACCTGGTATGCGACAGTATCACCATTTATCAACTATAATTTTCTTCGTATTTTAAATTATTTGCAAAACCTACTTTGCCTAGTAGTGTTTTAAACACTTTTGAATATCGAAGCCGTAAATAAAGGTATTTCGTCTATTTGTTGATGGTAAGGCATTCCAATATTTTATTATCCGCATTGGAAATATATGGTGCAGTACGTTGGTTCTGAAAGCAGGTTTATATATTCTGTAACTGTGGCCACGGGTTTACGTTTCGGTAATAGTCGATAGTTTTAAAATTGAATCGCATTCATTGTCGATAAATCTGAAAATTGCAATAAGGTCGAAAGTGGTTTTAGAGCAAGAAATATTAGTCTTTCTTTGTATTGCGCTGCAGTCACCGCGCAACGATCATATAGACGCCATGTGTAGTAGCGTTGGACGCGCTCTAAAATATCAATATCCCCTGAATCCACGGGTGACCAAACGGGAGACGCGCTGCTTCCAGTGTTGGCCGAACATACGTGGCAATCTGCACGACGAAGTACTTCAATATCTGAAGTTAAGGAACAGCAGAAAACTATATTAATAATTCGGTATGCTTTGCTCACTACATCTCTGCAATGATGCGTGAATTTTAAGTCTTTAGTGATGGATACTCCAAGATCGCGACAGATTTCGTTGTGTGGTATAGTGTTTCCTGATATGGTATATGAGAAATTTGGGTTTTTACGCCGCAAAATTTAACATTTTGAAACCGAGATCGTACATTGCCATTTTTCAGACCAATCCGAAATTCGGTTTAGTGCATTTTGCGTAAGTATTAGCAATTTGGCAGTTTTCTTCTGGGAGTGTTATGTATAATTTAACATCATCGGCAAACAACTTTATGTTAACGTTAGACCATATTTTAACATAATCAATTAAATCATTAATATATAACGTGAATAATGTTGGTCTAAGGACACTGCCTTGAGGAACACCAGATAGAACGGATTTATAGTTGGAATAGCTGTTGTTCATTATAATCCGACACTTCTTGTTTGATATAAAGCTGTTTATCTAAGCTAGACATTTACCAGATAATCCAACACACGAGAGCTTATACCAGAGTTTCGTGTGGGAAACGGTGTCGAACGCCTTCGCGAAATCGATATAAGCTACGTTTAGTCATAGACTTTTGTCTATATCGTTTGCCCAGTCCCAGAATTCTCGATTAATTGAATGCTAGTGGACCGTTTAACGATAGATCGGCATTAATTTTGAGATAAAATATTTGATGTTTTGACGTGATTTAGCAAGCACTTATTAATGATTCGTTCCATGATTTCGCAGCCGCTTGAGACCAACGACACCGGACGGTAATTTAATGGGTCCGTGGGGTCTTCTTTTTTATATATTACGATCACATCGGCGCATCGCCACATATCGAGTACCCAACCAGTGACAAAAAGGACCTCTCAAAATATCTGAACAAGTAGAATACTGATTGCCATCTTTGTTTTACACTTTGCGCAAAAACAACTGTAGTGATTATATCTGGTGAATGGCTGTGTTTAGGCCTTAACACTGTTACACATAATTGAACATCGTAAGGCGTAAACAGCGGCCCACGTCAAGTGATGAGTGATGTTATTTGTAAACGTTGGAAAAGTGTTGTCGGAGATTGAGTAGATGCCCTGAAATGCGCTATCTAGGATTTCTGATCTAGTTAGATCGTCCGTAGAAATTTTTCCACTTGGCAATTTCAGTGCCAGTCGCTGTTGAGCTACGTGTTTTCACGTAACTGTACAGAGCATTTGGGTTTCCAAAATCTAAGATATATTTTATTCCCTTACTCTTAATTTCCTGACGGCTTGGCCGTAATTCTTGGCGGTTTATGCCAGTCCCTGTTGAGTTACATATTTTTGCGTAACATTTGGGTTTCCAGAATCTAAGATATCTTTTTCTTAACTTACTCTTAGTTTCCTAACGGCTTGGCCGTGATTCTTGATGGCTCTTCTGTACTTTTACCCTCATTGTTTACCTAATTTCCACAGCACTAATTTACTACGGCAAAGTTTTTTGATATAATTCGTGCAAGTTTTATTTTTCCAGTACGGTATGGCTCGTTTGGGTACATATAGATCACATGCGTATAACATTCTGTTATAAAATATCAAATATTTATCATTTACATTAATGATAGAGCGTAATAATTAGTCCAATCAGTTGAAATAAGAAAGTCGTTGAGACTTTTAAAGTTCGTATTTTTAAAGTCGAAAGATGTCTTCAAGCGGCAATGAATTGGAGTTGCGGCTTTGGCTATCATAAAATCAATGAGAATAAATTAAGAATTTAAAATTCTCAGAAAATTCGACGCGCGCGACATACCGTCCGTGAGAAGTTGATCAAACGCCTTTGTTTCGCGTGTAGGAAAATTTACCAACTGCGTGAGACTAGATTCCCAGAACCATATTATAAAATAATCGTATTCGGGTGCTACAGGCGCTATATTTCTATCCAAATCAACGTTGGGGAGGTTGGAGCACCACTACAACAACAAGCCATGAAACATTCATGCATGAGATATGAATGAGTACAGCAAAATCAGGAAAAGAGTATGCTGTACACACTCGATAAATGCCATGCAACCCTATACTTGATAATGCTTGTTCAAGGTCCTACCACTCTTCCCCTTGAACGCTCATCGCACCTATATATAAAAAAGCGACGTACGCCACTATAGCAAACCGAGTTCAAAACAAACAAACAAACAAACAAAATTTTGGTGGTTAATCACTGATATATTTTATAAATACCTGTGAAAATTGAAACTAGATATTGTTATTCTTGTTACAATAAATAAACAGCATTGTGTCAACCAATAAATACTAATCATTTAGGGTTGCCCTCTTACAACTGACTCTATGTGTCTGTCATAATGTAAAAAACGAGTTAGGTTAACTTGTTTAAGTAAGTCTTTGAATTGTTTAGCGCTTGGAGCGTTCAGAAGATTTTTGTTACCTACAGATTCTGGTAGCGAATTCCACGCATTAATAACCTTTATGGAAAGTGAGTGTTTAAATGTGTTAGTCTTAAATTTCATTTTAACCAGCTTTTTGGCATGGCCTCTAGTGGTCGTTACAGCGGACATATGAAATATATCCCGACAAGTGTCGATTTCATTATAAACTATTTTATATACCATTATTGGGTCAAACTGTAATCTGCTTAGTTTCAGCGGTGCAAGACTAAGTTTCTTAATCCTTTCAGCATAATCTATATGATACCATCTAAGCCTAGCAAAAAGTCGTAGTAAGAATGCACTGTACTAAGTTCGATCATATCAATATCTCCAAGAGAGCATGGCGACCAAACCAGATACGCGTATTCTAATACTGGTCTTACGTACGAAATGTATGCGCGAATCATACCAGAACAGTCTGTTGTCGTGAAACAGCGGAATAATATATTTATGATGCGGTATGTTTTATCTGAAATCTCCCT
>JASANE010019270.1:0-54569 GCA_030248225.1 Trileptium ribeirensis
TGCTCTTCCTCGGTATGCATATACTGGTGAATATTGGTGAGATGAGATGAGAAAGAGCAAAGCCGATCTTTCGGCAAACATATCAAAAATGTGAATGATTAGCAAATTGGAGCAAAGCATTATGTGGTGCCTGAAAAAAGCAACACCGACAGCAGCAGCCAGACACACCGTCACGTCGGTGGCAGCCATCCCGACGAGTGCAACAAACGTTTGAAGCTATGAATTGAAGTGGCTGAAACCACATGACACGGGAGACTGTTCCAAAAAGACACAGTTCGATAAGCAAAGCTATAGCGAGCACAGTCAAGTCGTGGGGTAATTTTAGCGCGTAATTTGTAGGGATGAGTTTGACGGGTTCGTTCGCTGGTAACGATCTCAAAGAAGTGAGACAAGGGTAGGTCGACCATTCCATGGGCCATCTTGTATATTGCAATCATATCAGCTCGTAGTCGACGCGTTTCGAGTGTCTGTAAACGCAGTGCATCAAGTCGTTCTTCGTAACTGAGATGATGCATATCTGGTATCATTTTCGTAGCACGACGTTGCACATCTTCGATGAGCTTGATATCTCGTCGATAATGTGGACACCAGGCACAACTGGCATACTCGAGACGCGAACGAACTAGGGCAAAATATAATGGCATGAATGTTGCTTTGTTGACGTACTGTATTGATCTTTTTATGATCCAGAGTGTTTTTTGTGCTGCACTAACAACATCTGCACAATGATCAGAAGACTTCAGATTGTCTTTGATGCGGACACCTAGGTCCTTCTCACTTGCAGCATTCGGTATGTCTATGCCATTGAGTGTATACGTGTGGTAAGGATTATTTGTCCCGAAGTGAAGGCAAACACATTTGGATACATTGAATTCCATTAGGCCGTTCTCTGCCCAGCTAGCAATTGAGTCTATGTCGCATTGTAGACTGGCGGTGTCAAGGTATGTATAAGTTGTGTGAAGTCGCCGCAAAATTTTTGTGTCGTCAGCAAACATAAGCAATTTGCTACTGGTGTATCTATCAGCATCGTTGACGTAGAAAGAACAACAATGGTCCTAGGACAGAACCTTGTGGGACACCGCTATGAACTTGTCGCCAAGGGGAAAATGAGTTTCTTATAACGACCCTTTGGCGCCTTGAGGTCAAGAAGCTAGATATCCACTTAAGTAGCTTTCCTGTGATACCAAACGATTGTAGTTTAGCAACAAGATGGCTATGAGACACTCTATCGAAAGCCTTCTTCAGGTCTAGATATATGACGTCGATATTATCTCCTTGGTTTAGAATGCTTGTTATCCAGTCAAGATAGTCCAGCAATTGAAGTTCACATGAGCGCCCACTTCGGAAACCGAACTGATAATGTTTCAGTATGTTATTCGATAGCGCAAAATCCATGATAGCTTTGAATATTATCATCTCCATTAACTTACAAATAGATGAATTTAGACTAATGGGACGATAATTTTCAGGGAGAGAGCGACAGCCCTTTTTGAATATAGCCGTAATATGTCCATCACGCCAGTCATGAGGGAGCACAGATTCTTGCATTGATGCATTAAACAATCCGACAAGATGTTGGTTAAGTGTCAGTGAACAATTACGAAGAAGGATATTGGGTATATTGTCAGGACCGGGAGAAGCATCAATTTTGATGCGTTTTAACGCAGCCTCAATGGAGTCGGCATCAAAAGCAACTTGAGCAAGAGTTAGGTTCGTTTGTGGTGTATATACTGGTGGAGGAGCAGTTGGATCGGCAATAACAAACACAGATGAAAAAAATTGATTTAGCTCGTAAGCCATTTCATAGTCCGTCGTTGCGAAAGTGCCATCAATACGTTTCAACGGTCCGATTGTGGGTCGTGTAGTGTGTCGAGATCTAGCGTATTTCCAGAACGATTTTGGATCGTGTTTAATGTTTGCAGCTAATTTTTGTTCGAATTTTCTTTTGGAACGCACTGTTTCTGAATGTACAAAATCTGAAGCCGCGTTGTATCGTAGCAAGTCTTTAGCATTAGCATCCCATGACGCTACGGTGACTTCCAGGTTTCAGCTTTTAGGATATAAATTTACACTGCGAATAAAAACGATCAAGTATAAAGCAAAAGATTTGCCAAACCTCTTGCTTCTTTACATTATTTTGATTTAAAACAATTACAAATGCAATAGGTATTGTTTTGGGGCAATTCATCTTAAATGTGTAAGGGGGCAGCAATGTACAATACTCAGAATTGCTCTTATGTTGCGATGCACTGTTCAACTTCGAAGGTTCTTACTTAACCACTTCAAAGCAATATATCTGCTATATATCACATTCAACAACTTCAATTTGAATATATATACCGCAGCTCTTTGAATGAATCAAACAACTACCACTGCCATTAATCTCACCTGGCGCTGTTTTGTTAGCGTAAAATGAAATTGATCAATTATTGCTACAGTTCAAGGTAAAAAAAAACTCTTGCGGTAACTAATTTTAGGATTTACATTTTCCATAGAAAGTTGTTGAGTTTTTGTCTTAAACTTAAACTGCCCACGGCATATATAAAAATGTATGTCTGGAGCACAACAAGAACAAAAATATAGAATAACTTAAACAACATTTTTCTTAACCGGAATTACAATTGCGGTTGTTTTTTGCTTTTCCCCGGAACTGCGACCGGGACACGATTTCTGCCGGATCCGGAATTCAAGTTTAAATGTTACTTGATATGTACATACATTTATACATTTTCAGCCATGCCATCGAATATATCAGCGAACTCGAAGATATTCTGTACGACTCACCAACGGATATACTACCAAATCACTATAGTCGCACCGATTACTACACCAACAATAGCAGTATCTGGCTCGGTTCGAACATCGATATGTCAACAACAACAAAAATGTACTACTCCACAAATTGACAGTGCCGTAACGACGGTAATTTTCGTCAGAAAAACATTGTAAATTTTCCTACGACACAACCACCGGTGACTGCGGTTCCCAATGACGAAAGACACGTGGGATATATCAACGCGAATAATCGGTGCATTAGAGGGATTATATTTTATGAGAGTGAGCAGTAACTTAAGACCAATAATCGGCAGCCTAATCAATTCGTATTACCGAGAACGATGGGTTATTGGCCAGAAAAAAGATAAGATCTAAAGCGTTGAAATTCTTTAATCACACAGCTGTGGAAGATCATTATTACTATTAATGACTGCATGTTAATCTGGCTCAAAATCCCATACCATAAAATATTATATACGGGACACATTTCTTAGAAACCCAAGCACAATAAAAACTATATGCTCTGACGACAGATCAACCAAATATGTTTCAAGCACGGGAAAATTACACAGTTGAGATCAACATATCTGAGTCAAAGATTCGCAGTGGTGCTCACCCGCCGCATGGAACCTACTGTGTAGTAACGCCAAAGGCGCCGCAAAGAGTCAATTGAATGCAAATACCGGAATTAGGAGAAGTATATACTAATACCCTAATTTGTAAAATACTTTGGTCATAATTTTAAAACATTACCCTTGTCCTAACGTAACAGGCATTTTCTTTTGGAAAACCTCTGCAACAACTTATTTTGACGTGGCATGAGCAAATGCTATTCACAAATAGAAATAGAATGAAAAGGCAGGCGCGTCAATGAACAATGTTGAATGCGGTACACAACACAAGCAACAAACTGTGGTAGGGGTGAACACAGTTTCACCGTGACAACAATACATTTACGGACAGAAATCATAGCAAATCGGTCGCGAAAAACAGCGATTAGCAATAGAAATGCCGTTAATTTTTTGCAAAAGATTTAAGTTTATTTCCGTGCGTAGCTGTAAGTGTATGCTGCAAATTCCGTTGCAAGTTCTTGACTATATACTGCACCGTGCCAGCTGTTCGGCTGTAGTTTCATTAATATTTCACTGCTACTATGAACTCCCGTATGCGAAGAAATAAAATTTCGTCTCAGCTTCAGAAGAACAAAAAGAAATATGAATATTTGCAGAGTTTTGTGGTATACGATAACGTTGTTGGTGAACGATAAACACGGACAGTGATTGCGCGACTCTTAGTCGATAAATAAAATGGGACATGTGTTTTTTACCCCAAATTCATGCTACGTTTGTTTGCATCGAAAGTTTAATTTGAATTCTTCAAAGATTTAGCCTGCGTGCGTGATATCGAATTGACCGATCCAACCCGTGATCCTAACGAGTCCATATTGGATTATATATAATGTATTCAACCATTACAAAGATAGCATCCACATTTACTCTAATCTCAAAGGTGATGCTTTTAGATTCCGTTAAAACTAAGTCCGCGATTTCGGTAAATCGTTTGAAGACATATGAATAGCCAAAAGTGTTCTCAAATTCTTTTCCAAGGATTTTTATACAACAATGTTCTTGGATGTTAGTGTTAATGCCATTCCGGTTTTTGAACGTCTCTAATGTTAGCACTCGAAAATATCAAAACTTACAGTTGTAGCCAGAAATGAATGCAGTTGGATCTCCGTTTGAGATAAAATAAATTCTTGGTGATTTCATTCTTATGTTGTCATTTTGTTTAATCACTTGTAACAGTCTGTGTTTGCTGTTTATACCACTCCCTTGAACCACTTGAACCCTAGATCCATTAAAAAAATTAAAAATGAAAGAAATATTCGTGCTGGTCTCTATATACCTAAATCATTGTATTCAACATATCTAAAAACCTCAAGAACTGTTTTTGATGTCATATAACAAACTAATGATAACCGATTATATTCTGGAAATCGGTTTTATTGGCCCTAAACCAAGTGAAAACATCTCAAAAGGCATAAGATACTCGTGCTGCATTGTAGATGACAAACCATCGTATTCAGCATACCAAAATAATTTTTCAACCGTTTTTTCAGGTTGGGGCTCATATAGCGTAATAATTTGAGTCGCTGAGTCGATTGGAGTCATTAATTTTCGTTGCGAGGTTCCGCTAAGGAGTTATTGGGGTCGGGGCACCCACAGAAAAACCGAATATAACCCCCGGGTCCAAAAATCGAAAAAATATAGTTAGTCTTATATAAGGTAATTTGATCCGCTGAGTCGATTGGTGTGGTTAATCTTCCGAGGTTCCGCTAAGGAGTTATTGGGTGTCAAGGTACCCACGGCAGGGCACCACTTCCAATATGAGCCTCAGAGGTCTTTGAAATTGAAAATAAGAACTTAGTCTTATGTATCATAATTTGGCTAGCTGAGTCCATTGGAGAGATAAATTTTCTTCTCCGAGTCTCAGGTAGAGAGTTGTGAGAGGTATTGTTACCCTCGGAACGGCATCTCTTCTATGTGACCCAGAGGAGTTCAGAAATCGAAAAAATGATGTTATTCTGATACAAAGTAATTTGACACGCTGAGTCGACTGCAGTGATTAATTTTCGACCCTGAGGTTCCGGTTAGGACAGTATTTCTCGGAAGGGAGCCATTCCTAAATGAGCCCCGTGCGTTCAGAAACTGAAAAATGAACTTAGTTTTATGCAAAGTAATTTGCCCCGCTGAGTCCATTGTAATAATCAATTTTCGTCTCCGATGTTCTGAACGGCACCGCTCTTATATAAGCCTGAAGGGTTCAGAAATCGAAAAACAAGAAAGTCGATCCGGGGAGTAACCCGGATTCCGGTTCCGTTTCCGGCAAAAAACGTGTTCCGGTTGCGGTTCCGGCAAAGGGCAAAAACCATACCGGACCCGGAATTCCGGTTTAAAAAATTTTGTTCGAAATTTTCCACATTTTTGCTTCATCTCTGATCCAAACATATGTAATATATATTATACAACGATCAAGTTCCAATACAACCAAGCAAAAAAAGATTAACTCAGACATTTACAGTATGAAACGTAAGTAAAACACATAATTTCAGCAGGAATTTTTATGCTAACCTGCAGGAGTTTGTTAACAAAACAAAACCAGGTCGACGCTTGTAGCAGCTATTTTACACATTCGGAAGTCTGCAAGGTATTTAGATTTAAACCGGTCCAACTCGGTAACAGAGTATGGATTATGTAGAAGTACTTAGCTGTAAGCTTGGCTAACATAAATTGCGTCAAGCACAAGCCAGTACGCTTGCAAACTTTGTAAATCAGTCTACATTGAAGTAAACTAACGTTATCTGCAACGCAAGCCAGAAATGCGTCCTTGGCAATGAAGTGTATTCATTGAAACTGTGCGAACAGTATAACAGTTGGTCTCATTTATAGCATTGTGGTTAGAAAGTTATAATCATTATCGTCTAACTGACGTGCACTGTTTGTCCAACGCTAGCCTTAACATGTTTCTGACCATTGATCAGAAAATTACCTTCTATCTATTATTTTCTCTTAGAATCATATACGTAAACCAATAATTTCAAGTTTCCTACAGAAGAACATGTAACAAACGTATGTGTAGTAAAATGAGACGACTGGAAATATACTGAAAGTGCTTCTTTTACAAAGCGAAAGTGTTTATTCTACGCTCCATGCGTTATAAGCACATTCATTTTGACGCAATATACGCAAAGGTGTATAGTGGAAGGCATTTTTTTGCTCAGGGGGGTCCAAAAACTGACATATTGATCGATAAATAAACATTATTTAGCTTACTCAGTCTGTTTAAAGTTCCAGAAAAGCAATAATGCCCTCATAATACATTAAGTTTAATGTAAAAGTTATTTTTAACACATTATAATTCCACTGTATCTGCATTTCTTCCTTCATCTGTTTCACTATATGCAGGTTTCGAAGACCTGGTTCCGGATCCGGTTTAAATGGACGGTTCCGGTTGCTGGTTCCAGTTCCGATAAATTTCGGTTCCGGTAATTCCTTGAGTCGACCGAATACAATTTGATCCACTGAGTCGATTGGAGGGGATAATTTTGTTCCGAGGTTCTGATAAGGAGTTATGGAGGTCCAGGGTACCCACTCCCAATATGAGTCTCACGGGTCCAGAAATCGAAAAAACGAACTTAGTCTTATGTATGTCTTAGCCGTATACAATTTGACCCGCTGAGTCGATTGCAATCATTTTTGTCTCATGTAAGGAGCTATGAGGGTTATGTTACCCTCAGAAGGTCACCACTCCTATATGAGCCTGAGGGTTTCAGAAATAAAAAAACAAGAAGTTGTTCTCATATAAGGTAATTTGACCAGCCGTGCCGATTGGAATGTTTAATTTTCGTCTCCGATTTTTTCACTAACATTGACCCGCTGGATGCATTTAATATTTTCAAGTACAATTTCATTGCGATTACATAAATACACAAACGCTTAGTGCTGTCTATGCTATGGGTTTATACAGGCGTGTTATTTCAAATTCAAAACAGGGGCGGTAGGTCCAGTATCCAGGGTGATGCGGCGTTAGGCCCGCGCCCGCCTACGGCCTCCCGTCAAATTGATATATATTGTAAAAAATTATATTTTATCTACATTCTCTGAATCTATATCTCATGTAGCTATAAATATATATTTGTTAGAACAAAAACCACTGAAAATGCAAGAAAGGTGCCGACAGGGCTTGAACACCTAAGCTCTAGATTGATAGGTCTGTACGGCGCACTACAGCCCTAAGCCACGTTTTAATAAACGTGTCGTCAAGTCATAAATGACGAGCCTTTTTCGAATTAAAACAAAATTTTCGAAACAAAATAAAAAACGCGACGGTGAAATTTAATATAAGTCTATCGAGACGGCAGAACTTAGTGAAGCATAGGTAAATCTACGCTTTTTATGTGCACAGCCGATCAGCTCTCGATAGCATATGTCAATATGCTATATATGGATATCACACAATAGCGCCCAAATTGCAACAAAACTAACACTGGCAATAAGTTTCCCATGCCCAAAAACCCCCAAGTGCAAGCTAGCAGCGTCTCAGGATATCACAATAAAATTAGGAATTTTGGATCGATGAACCATAGGGGCGCCATACCCTCATACCCATGGAACCATTGATCGCAGAGCAAAATCAACACGGGCAATGAGTTTCCCGTGCGCGAAAACCCCCCAAGTAAAATTTTTCAGCCGCCCAGGACGTCAGAACAAATTTTCGAATTTTGGGTCCATTAACCACGAGGGTCCCATACCTCAAACCCCATGAACCGAAGCCTTAATCGAAAAACAAAAAAGACACATTGGCATTTATCATGTTACAATGAAATAAAACCAACCAGAGAAAAAAATTCGAAAGATAAGATAAAAATAACCTTGTTTCGGTGAAGGGCACTAAAATGAGGTAAAAACCCTCGTTTCGCCCTGACCTCAAACCTTGAGCGCGCCATACCCTTGTACCCATGGAACCATGGGTCGCACAGCAAAACCAACACCCACAATGAGTTTGCCATGCCCAAAAACCCCCAAGGGAAACTTTTCAGCCGCCAAGGACGTCCGAACAAATTTTCGAATCTTGGATCGATGAACCACGGGGTGCCATACCAGAACCGGAGCATTAATCGAAAAACAAAAAATGCGCACCGGCATTTATCATTCTACTATGAAATAAAACCAACCAAAGAAAAAAATTCGAATGTTAAAACAAAAATAACCTTACTTCCGTGAAGGACATTAAAATGGGGTAAAATTGAGCAAAAAACCCACATTTTGACCCCTGACCCAGACTCCAAATCATAAAACGCTCGGGGACGTACATGGTAAATCGACTACGCCAGGTCGAATTAGACTAAGATAATGAAAATCGGTTAAGCCTTTCCCGAGTTATGGCCGATCACACACACTGAAGGAACTTAAAACGTTTCAGCCCTGCAACACACAATCTCCACTACGTTCTGAAGATTTTTACCACCTCAGTTAATCACCAGTTATATCGGGAAGTAACTGGATTTTCGGTTTCGGCGAAATTCGAGCTCCGGTTATCAGTTCCGGCTCCGGCTAATTTTTGCCGCAACCGTAGTTCCTGTTTCATGTCTTTTGGATATTTGCATGGCGAAATTTGTAATCAGTTTTCTATTTCCTAGTTAAAATCAGCTCACAAAATAAATCATAAGCGTATTACTATCCTTCGTGTCATTTTAAAGCATATAAACAAAATGCTTTTTATCGATGAAGCCACCTCTTTCTAACTGTGTAAAAGGCACAGGAGATATAGAGGTATTCAACCAAACACTAACATTAATAACCGTTTGGGTTACCCTAGGTAATAGCAACATTATTGTTCGTCTGTCGCTGCCTAAGCTTTGAATAAACTAAATAACTGTTGCAGCTATCTTTATGACAGTTTCAGTGGTTGAACAAGCTGGAGCGACGCATGGGGTGGGATATAAAGGGCGATCTTAACGGTCTTCCCAAAATTGTAGTAGTTTTGTAGCGGTTTTATTGGCTCTGACCACGAAATTCTAGTAGCTAGCTTTTCGTATTTTATTTGTGCCACATTGGTCCGGTTTATTGATGTTAATAAGATCTACCAGCTCTGTTTATTGTTGGTAATTACTTTCTACCCTCTCGAAATTAGTAAGACAAAAATAACTGCAGCCTTTCAAGCCTGTTTGGGGAAACTCGCACCACAGCTCAAAAAATGACCCGCAATATAATATAGGACACGTTTGTTAAAACGTGGCCAAGTGGTCTTCTAGCCAACCATTTCACAAGTGCCGTCCAACCATTTCAGAAGGTGTGTTCAACTCTCGCCTGCACCTGAATTTTTTCGTTTGGAGTCGTTTTTTGTTCGAAGCAGATAAATGATGCTTCTAATATAAAATAATTATGAGACTAACATGACGCTAGAAAAGATGATTGAAGTCCTTGCTATGTCGTTTATTATATTGATGTAAATTGATAAACGATGAATTCATACGACAAAGCCAAGACTACGTAGGTTCACAACATAACTATAGAAGCACATATCCCAATATAACCCTCTTCAGTTTGAATATATGACTCCAAAACTGTAAAAACCCAACGGTCAGTGGAAAGCATTTAGCTTGTCGAGTATTTTTAGTCCAGAACTTGCTAACTGTGCCATTGCCCAACAATTCCTCATTAGTAACCTGCGACAAACCACTACTACCAATTTTGTGTCTTTATCACTTAACTATCATATTATATGCTGGTGGGGTCAAGACAATTTCGAGTATTTCACTTTGCTGAACATTGTCTAACCCAAAATACGCCGTTTTTGGGAAAACCGGTGAGTGTCGTTAGTCTGTGCCTGTGTTTATCGCCTAATTAGAGGTTCCAAATTCAGCTTATTGAGCATCCGTCAAAGGGATGCATGAAAAAAGTACTCACGTGGTAGTACATCAAAAGAAACACAAGAATGCTTTCAAAAATTTTAGCGCAAATCACTATGTTTTCTGCACAAATGTGGAAAAGATGGGTCTACTTGCATAGCCTGACGCAGGCTAACCGCATGCTCTGAGAAATTTTGAAAGCACTTTTTTTGATTTGGTAAATTTCCGTTTACATTCAGTAGGTTTTTCCGCTAATCATGTACGAGCTGTGTTCGTAAATTTATATTATCAAAACAACGCTACATTACATGAATACAATCTAAATTTAAAAATCACAGCTTTAAGAAAAAACTTTACGCTGTCGGGACCCTAGTAAATGCCGAACTGGGTGCTTGTCACGTAAGCACAGTTGCATTTATCAGATCCTGCTTGCGCCAAAACTGTCGAACAAAAGATACAAAAATTTCATAATGCTGTTAAAGAACTTTAAGTATTTATAGCGCCATGCAGCAACTCAGACAAGTAACTTCGAAAACCAAGTTCATTTAAAACAATGAACTCAGCGTACTTAACCGGTTAAATAATCCTATATGCCCATCGTTGACCAACAACCAAAAGAGCGCCTAGGCTTCCCATTATTTTACCTTATTGGTAAGACCAGCTTCCCGTTTCAGTTCCGGTTCCGACTAATGTTGGTTCTGGTTATTCAATGCGTCACATGTATTCGATCATCCCAACATTTAAAGAAACACTATTTGAGTTAATGGCTGCTATTATGTAAAGTAAATCCAACTAATTGCGTTGGCTGTTACTCAAACCTTTGAAAAATAAAATGGGTTTTTTCGAGTGTTTATATATATCATACATTATTAGGATGATTGGAATATGCAATAGTCAAGTAGGCAAGTTTTTAACGACAGTGCGCTTCTGAGATTTTCCTTATGCGACAACTGCAAACACTTTGGTGGAATTTAAATAGGCATACCACATTTGTGCCAGTACTGGCATTGACATTTTATGTGGCCCATTACCTATAAATCTGTGGGTCCAGATGCCTATGATTAACACTTGGTCATGGATCACTACTAGGTGACCTACGTACATCCATGCTACCCAGTTTGGCAAACGAAAGAGTATTTCAGATTCCTTTACTTTGTCTATCTGTCACTGATAGTTTTACTGGGATTTTTCATACCTAATCGTTCAAGCATCATCTGTTGAGTTTTAAATTTTCGTGAGCAGCTTTCGGTGTGATCAGACACCAGTACGGTAAACGACATAGTAAGGAATTCATATTCCTTCAAAATTGAGCATAGTGTTCAAACATAATGCCACGGTCATGATGAAGCATCCGTCAGCGGTTGAATTAATGTAAACGCTCGCGAATTTTCTGTTCAACAAAAATATCTGTAGACTAATTAATTTGATCTACATGCACTCACTACAAAAATATCAACATAGAGTCATTAGCGTCCTTGTAACATGCAAATATATGGCAGCATCCATGAAATGCTATATTATGAACCTTTAAGTATGCTATGTATCAAAACTGCTGAACATTCCCGCTGCAGAACAGCGGTTTAATCATCGTATACAGTCATTTCCTGCCAAAATATTATAATTCGAAGTTGTTTTATCCAACGAATAACCCTATAGGCTACGACATATTGAAAACACTACTTAGCGAGAGGTAGTGGGACGACAGTGACAAAGAAAATAAGGACTGAAAACCAGGGAAAAATAACCGCCCACGTTGTCGCAAGCGGTTTGTGGTGGTGGCAAGCCACAAGACTTGAGGCTACGGTATGGGGGTGATGAACTATTAAACATTTAATAGAAAACTAACAGGGCGTCCTAACAGTCCCACAACTATTAATGTTCATCAGCAATACATTAAGGGATTATGAAGATATATTATAATCACTGCAATATATTTTTCAAAATTCTGTTTATTTACAGCTCAAGCTTCAAACTTAAATGGAATTAAGTTAATTTTAATTGCTTAGTCAGATCTTCATTATGTAGCATGGGGAAATGCAAGTAATCACTGGAGTAATTTATCGGAAGTACATAGAATATCTGGCTCGGTTCGGATACGGGGGATATCAAGAAAGGCTCAGCATCTTTTAAGCTATAGCCCTCATTGTCTCAAGACCCATATCATTTCTTACACCCAAAATCGATCTCTTCAAGATCAGGGTCGCTCTTTTTCAGCTATAACCTCCATATGCTGTTTAGAATATATAAATTGTTTCATTTTTGGACTTTTGAGGAATATAGAGGCGCTTTTTGGGAAATTTTTTCCAAAAGCTTCGCTTGGCAATGTAACCGTCCTACCCCACCAGGGTCAGTTTTCCCGCTCTTTCCAATGGAGAATATTTCAGGGCTCTATCTGCTTATGGGATTTTAGCAGTAGGCTTTAATTTCAGGGGTTACAAAATGGTTTCAGGGATTTTTTTAAAACGTGTGTTTTGGATTTTATTCACAGTTTTGAACATAACTTTTGATTGGATGAACCGATTTGGCAATTTGGATATGGTATACAAATGGTAATGGTCTAACAGTGTATTCAGTCATATCGGTAAGTTGTCGCGGTAACAAGATATGGAGTCCGATATTGGGAATGCAAGCAAAAACCAATATTTTGAAATTTTGTAAAATATGACTGATGTTTTTGGGGTAACTTTTGACTGCCTGTATAGACAAAATAGCTTAGTGCGAGGGATTCGGGGTGCAGTAGCCGCCCGACTCAGTCTAAAACATAGGCTTAGTATAAGGGCTATATTAATAACAAGTACTGCATTTGCGATTACATTTAGACATAGTATAATATACTGGAAATATCCATATTATAGATACGTCGTGGTTGAGAAATGGACCTTAGGAGATTGTTTGACAACTGTCTACCCCACTGGAACTCCTTCAGTGTTCCATCGAAGATGGCTGGAGCTATACTTCAAGCGTCGGCTCCACGCCTCTGGCTGCTTACCAGACCTGTAAGACGTTTTCTGCCGTGCTGTTTGCCTTTTTTCAGGCATTAACGTGCCGCCGATGTCAGTCATCGGTATTCTTCTGCCATCAGTTTCATCCGCAACAAGTGTCCCTATCATATCCTCGATGGCTGATGGTGGATCGAGTGAGTGAGATACCGCGACGTTGACGCATTAAAATTTTGAGGGTGGCCCAAAGGCCATCATTAGTTTGCGTATGTGCTGTGTCATTGTCGAGGTTGACGAACTGGCGATTGCTGTGGTTAACCGTAGCATGAGTGTAGAGAGACGATCTGTGCATATTTCTGAGGCCGTGGACGGACGTTGTATAACTGTCAGTAACAATGCGGCTGCCAGGCATTAATGCGTTGACGACAAGTCAGAGGAATCATGACATTAATGGTGCGGCTAGGTAAGTTGAAAAGCAGACAATTTATAGTTTGTCGTTCTTTCATGCCGAGGACCCAGCCGTGTTGTCGGCAACAGAGCCAACCATTATACTTTTGTCGTAAGAATATGGAATCTTCAATTTCGAAATCTATACTAGAATCTTGGCGACGTGCCAAGTGTATGAATTCGGTGAAATGAGAAACTGTAACGTTAACATACAGTGGAACAACTCATTAAAAATATATTCCTACGAAACAAAGATGTAACTCAACAAAAAATATTTATTAATCTGCTGTTCAATAAGGCATAGATGCAGCAAAACTGATAATCAGATATCTCATACGCACCCTACGAGGGCTAACTCTACCTCAGAACTGCTTAAGAATCGCGAACAACATATATGTAATCTATGTATATATAAGAATCTTAACAAAAGCACAGTAGCACAGAAAACATAAACAGAATTTGCAACAGACCGCATGACACTCGTCCCTTTCGCACCACTCGCCTTGTTTCACCCATTGGTATAACTACCGCTATACAAAGAGATACGTTTAAATAAAGTGAAGATTTAAAATCATCACCCTCCAAAACCCATATGAACTTATTTTGAGCCACAAATCTATTAATATCCAGTTAGAAGTTTTAATGTCACACACAGATGACTATATATGGCGTCGGGCCCAACTTTGGCCCCAAACACCAATTGACCCACGGTTCTTACATCAAATCTGTTGACACCTTACCGGTAGTCCTGCAATAGTTGTATCCACACACCAAATTTTGTTCGAATCGATTATGTGGTTACATTGCTACACCTCGACAAATTTTGACCAAAAGTTTGGAAATTTGACCATTTGCTTAAGTTCCTGATGCCCCATAGGGACCCAACCAAAACAATTTATATACCCATAAATAAAACTTCCTAAGACACATATTTCAATATCAAAATTATTCAAATGGGCTCAAGTGTTGCCTAGTTATGCGCAAAAATGCCCCCAAAAATTGTCTATTTTAGCCATGTTCCCCTGTGTACCCCAATAGATCCGCTGTGGTGGGACCTGGGTGTGTCAAATCGTAATGAAACTTCCAAAAGGCATATCTAGGGTATTGTAGCTTTCATATAAGCCCTTACACGTCTATATCGGTTTACGCTAAGATAACGAAGTCCTATTTACAGAGAAAAAATAAACGGACGCCCATCTTTTTCACCATAGTACGGTCTAGTGAGAATTCATCGATTCTAAAGCCAGCGCTTCTCCATCTTCGAATTCAATTAATAGCGCAGAGCATATTAGGGTTTGCCAATGTTTTATATCGCACGCAACTGCGATATCACGGCAGTAGTTGCATATAATCATTGGATGCATTTATATAAACATTTGACCACGAGTTAAACAGTTGGACCCGTGACCAGCGGTGACCCATAGAAAATTGCAGTCCAGTTGATCCGTTTCCAGCTCTGCTATACTTAGCAAAAATCACGGTATTTTACAATAAAACCCTTATTAGATTGCACTAATAAACTCAATGTTTGGATTAAGTTATTTTGAGAAAGAGATCCAACAAATTGTACTTTTCAGTGGGGGGGTTAAAATCATAATTATCTAAATATTAATGTAACAAACATCAAACAAGAATTCGGAACACATGTCTAGTTTTTCGTCAACTGACGGAAGGAGTGTCTTGAAGTACCGTGATGAAAACCGTATAAAACTTGTAAGATACTGAGGAAATTTGATTAATGGGTTCTCAATACAAAATGGCAGAAATTCTTTTTATAGTAACTGAAATATTTCCAAATAAAAAAATTAAATAAAAGAATTTTACGGGTTCAAAGCCGACGGACCACCGTGACTGCGGTTTTATCAGAAACTAAAAGATTTTTCAGTTTTTAGTAACTCTTTAAGCATCGGTTAACAAAGGGATGGTACAGACTTCAAAGACCCCGCCCTATGCCACACGTTTGCTCACAAATACAAAGTTGCTAGTAAGGCATCACGTCCTACTACGAGAGTATATCATTGACGTTGTTCTTACCTGATCTTCCGAAAACAAATCGGTATACTGGCCGTCGCCTGCAGTTCCGCTAAGGCGTGGATCCGATCCGGGCCCATCGAACTGATTTTTTTGATCAGACGCACGATTGAGACCAAACTTGGCCCATTCGCTTTCTGTTACCTCACGTTTGGAGCCATCCGTCGTTCCGCTCATCTTACGAATGGTGGAAACACAACGCCCTGCAATAAGCAAGCAAAAATCTGCAGCATTACCAAAGATCAGCAAAAATTTAGCGCACCGACTTAATTTGGAATTATTTAACTTTATCAACCTAAGGATCAAATAGCAAATATTATCTATAAAATATTGTACTATTCGCGAATAAAGCTCTGGAACAATAATTTTTTATTCTTAGTAATAAGATAAAAACCTGCATTCCTACACGGTCGGGTAATCCTTGGTTGAGTTGACGAAACATATTATATATATTTAAAAGAAAACTAACATATAGTGGCGCCTAACCACTATAAACATCCATAATGTTGACCGAGACAGGTACGCATTGAAATCTGTCATCACGAGTAAATATATTCCAAAGTATTTCCACCCATGGTTGCAAGAAGCTCGTATGGGCAACACAAGCAGCAAAGGAAAGCATCAAACTCCAGCAATACGCCGACAAACAATATCGCCGTGTGAAAGCTGCTTAGTCACTCGCTAATAAAGGTTTGTGTGCCAAGGAGTGGATGATTAAGTGAGAAAATATAGTTGCAATATATAACTTAAATGCATTTTAAACAATTCTCTAACACAGCAACTTATAGCAATGCTAAACTCTTCCATAAAAATCTAACTTTTCGCCGTGCTTCGCAGATAAAAATACATCTGCACGAAGAATTCAACAATATAATACTCATCAGCTATTTCAACTGTTTGATTAAAATCATTTTTAGACTTTTGAGCTCTCCGATGAAATTTCCCGGCGCCTTTCTTATTTCAGGCCCACATGCAAGGTCAAACGACCCTAGTTCCAACCTACCGATAAACCTGTCGGTGCGCTCAAAACTGGCTGATTGCTTATTTCAATCACAAAAAGTTACACAAAGAGCTTAATATAAACCCTTGAAGGTGAGTGTGACACTCACGTCCAGCTACTTTGTACACTCTGTGGGACGAGGCCCAGTTTTTCCTTACTTGTCTCATTTTGGGAGTGGGGCGTACAAGTTTCTCGACTTTGACCTGTCCCCGCCCAACCTTTGTCCAGCCTTTCCAACTTCTCTTCTGCTCTTCCAACTATGCTTCGGTTCTCCACCCCAACATTTATTTTAAATTTGAACAACAAACAACTATTTATTTTTTATTCAAATGTGGAAAAAATGGTTGGGGGACAGAACCAAACTTGGGCAAGGGTAGTGGCAAGACAAAAGTGAGAAGCTTGTCCCAAACCAAAAAGTGGAACAAGTAATTGAAAAATGAACGGAATCTAACGTACGTATATAATGTATAGTGACTTGAGTGTCACATTCTTCAAGGGTTCATCAAGAAGCCTTGGTTAGACTTACTTTCTTACGCTACTCCACACGACGTCAGATTAGTATTTTACCGTTGTATGTGTTGTTACAAAATATATAAATTGCAACGCTTATCAATAAGTTTCTGTGAATAAAAAACTAATTTTATTATATGTTCATAGTGGCATCGAATTTAGCTTTAATAACCTGAAAGACAATATCGATATTATACGTTACATAAAGTACATAACACTCCTAAAATAGCGGTCAATTGTGCAAAAAAATTCTTTTTGTCCATCAGTATCAGCGAAATTCAAACATCATCACTGGATTGACAGATTTATATGTTTTTTCTAGCGATGTACCAATAAGATATTTTACCGATTAAAAGCACGAAGAGAATCGGTATCGGTCGATTATCACCTGTGCATTCACACTTCCTCTAGATATGGTACAAGCATGATATTTTAGACGAATATACGTTATATTTGCTAGTAAAGTCATAATAAATGTAACTGACTAATCAGCTGTATATAAAATGGCAGCCTATAAAAGCTTGTTATGGGGCAATTCGAGGTCGCTAGTGATGAGAGCAAAGCGGTTTGTCAACTGTGCCATACCCATACAGAAATCTCGCGTGGTGGCAAAAAGCTCAGTAAGTATACAATATCGAATCTCTTTAATCATCTCAAACCGGAACATGATAAAATCTAAGCGAAGACAGCTAGCACATGCAACGCATCCATAGTGTATAAAAAGTACCGAATGATCGGACCACCAACGGCTGACTCTGGGTCAGTTGTTCGAATTTAAAAAAGTATGGTATATTGCTGACAGCCGATCGAAGAAGTTGAACTACACCATTGCCGAAATGATCGCGGTCGATCTGCAAAGAGTGTCTGCGGCCTAGCCGCTGTGAAATTCAAGGGGTTTCAAGGATAATTGGGAGCAAAATTCCAGAGTTTTCAAGGGTCGTTACTGATATTTATTGTTAAAAAATTTCAAGGAACTATTTGAAAGATGCATTTGCTCAACACCGTACCAAAACTATTGTTAACTAAAACAAACCAGCCCTCAGTCTTGCAAACCACCCATAGACATGACTCAGCCAAATCAAGATACAATTTAGAGTCCATCCAAACAGCTTGGTATGAAGAAATCATGGTACAATTATATATCAGGGGTTATTATAAAATGTGAAACAAAAAAACTGGCAGGACAATGTGATTACACTAATATGATCTGCATGTTATGACACGTTGGAAAAAAATAATAGTAATCCACTAAGTTTTTATTGTTGAGCGGAGCGAGGCGAAGCAGAGCGAAGCGTTTTTATTTTCTGTCTGGGAGTAAAAAGGTCGATGTCCGTCCGTTCGTTCGTTCGGTCCGACGGATCTCAAGAACCACTGAACCGATTTTAAAAAACTTTTTTTTGTTTGAAAGCCTATCATGTCAGAGTGTGCACCTGATATTTTGGGATTAAAAAATTTTGAGTGGTGAAGTAGTAATTAGCTAATTTGTTAGGCTTATGCAGCTAAAATAGAGAATTTTGCAATATTTGTGTTATTTATTGAAATAGAATCGTTTCGATCAAACCACTATATGGTTTTTTGGGTCGAAGAATTCAAATATAATATTTTACCAATGATAAAGCCCTATGCAATGTAGTTACAAGAACATAAAATTGAGTACATTCGTAATGCCACAGCCCAAGCTCCGCTCACAAATGTAGTTGCACTACCGACTAGTTTCACTTAGTAGATTACTATTATTATTTTTCCTAACGTTTCATAGTACTACGGACAGTCTGTAATATGAATCGGGACGCTGCATATCGTTGTATGGGTTTCATAATAACTAGTCCAGAATGACCATGCAACATGGAAGTAAATTTTACAAAGAAATTTTGTGGCAAATTTAAACCGTAAAGACGGATTGAGCATTAAAACGGTGCGAAGCCAAGAAATTTTTTACAACTTTGCAAGGTTTTCTTATCAAAATCTCTTAACAAAAACAGACACATTGAACTGACTTCGGACGCAAATTCAAGGGTAACTTTCCAACTCAAGGATTTTCAAGGGCGCGGACACCCTGTATGCACCAATCCTTATAGTGGAAGATGAAGGCTTTCACCGCCTTAGGCCACTCGCAGAGCATAGATACGCTTTGCCTTCTAGAAAATTTATATCGGAAAATGTTCTACTCTACATTCACCAACGTTTTGAATGAAAATAGTTCAATGATTGATAGTGTCACTAAAATCTCAATGACGGCCGATGTCTGGACCGCTAATATATGCGGTTTACCGTTTTTGGGCCTCACAGGCCACTGGCCTGACGAAGATTTTCATCCAGAATCATGTTATAAGCTACACGGTTTTGCGGAGACACATACTGGCGACAAATTTGCAACATGTATTACCAACACTTTTGAACCGTGGAAGCTCTCAAGCGACGAAGCTCATGTTGTCGTAAGAGGATGGTAATTAGGGTTAACAGAGCGGAGCTCACTTCTATTGCTTGTTTCTCACGCACTCTTCAATTCTGTATCCACGAGTCTATTCTCGCAGCAGGTCGTCAAAATGATTTATATCCGCACGATCCATCGTCGGTCATATTGCACAATCTTCACCGGCGAGGCAGAGTTTGTCAGACCTGCAAAAGTGTCTTGATCTTCCGTCACATAATCTGATCCAAGATGTGGCAACGAGATGGAACATCACGTTTTACATGCTTAAGCGCCTTCTTGAATAATGTGAACTCATCGGCGCTTATTCTACAACCTATTCTACTTAGTAACGCTTACGCTGAACCAGTGGTACATGAGTGGCAACATAGTACATGTTTTCGATCGATTTGAACAACTGACACGTGATGTCCCCTCCGAAAACACAAGCGTGTCAATGGTTATTCCATCTATCGCCGCTTTCTCGAGAAAAATAACAGAATTACCGGTATTGAGACCTTCACGTTAAAGACAACGGCAAGCGTAAAGCAACGCTTCTGCGGAATCCTCTCCGAAAAGAACTAGGTAATCGCAACGATATAGGGTCCATGATTCAAGACTTCGTTTTTCAGCCACGCTGTTCTAAGGCAATCTGTCCTATGGCTTCCGGAAGAGTTGAGTACAACCTTCTCAAAAGACGAAACGTTAAAACCGGATCAAGTCGCCGACGCAGAGGCCAAAAAAGAGTACCCTTTGGGATTATTGATTATTTCGACGAAATATTGTCTTCGTCAGTAGTTACGACTACGACACATAAAACTGTGACTAGCGACACCAATGTGATTGAGTAGTATTTGGATCTCCCACTCATCAGGCGAAATGAGAACTCACACCTGTGGTGGTGCGACAACAATTCAGGGTTCGAGAATATATAAGTAACTAATATAATATAAACATCGCCTATAACTAACTGTGCCAGAAACAAGTAGACCACTATGAAGGTTTCTCTGAAAAGTTAGGATGTTTGAACCGAGTCCCTTTTTCTGCGGAACATGGCTTCCTTCCGCGTAGCGATGAACTTCACTGTGCTACTTTTATATTTCCTAATTATATGTCTTCATGTGCCAGTAACACAGTTAGTCGGTGTGACAATTTTCACAATTTCGGAGAAAATAACATCTCGCGAGAAAACCGCAAAGCAGATACTGGAGCTTGTGTATGTGCGTATTTTCCGTGCTGCTGCTGTTGCCGTTATTGTTTCAGCGCATTGTGGAGACATATTCTGGCCACGGAGTTGTGGTCAAAAGAAAAGGATTGATCCAAAGAAGCTGGAAAAAACTATAAAACAGGTATTAACATTTACTGTTAGTGTGAACTTCGGTCAACAAGCTGGCGTCCGCGCCGCTAACTACACGCGTTTATCTAGTCACTACTGCCGGTTACCTTAACGTTTCATATTTTTGGCAAAGCCGTTGATTATGAAGAATAAGCAGATGCAGAAAATGCAGTAGCTACTTTGAGAGTTCTATATTCGGCCAGTCCAGACAATTGCATAAATCATGAGCGGTTTGTTGTGAACACGATTAATCAAACGTCGAATTTCTGTCGAAATTGACGCAGTAGTCTAATCGTGTTATTCCGCAGTTGGACGCAACCTGACAAAAATAATTTTGATACAATTTCATCTGTACATGGATACTTGGGCTTTCCGCCGAAATTGCGCACATCGAATGTTGATGTTACTGGCACAAGATCAGGAAATCGGTAAAATCAGGAAATGCAAAAGTAGCACAGTGAAGATCGTCTGGGCTTGAAATGAATACGATAAAAACAGCTTTCCTATTAGAAAAGAACAGCGAAACTTCATACTCCACAAGCTGTATTAACCACGCAACACTGTTACCTTTCTTATATATATACATAACATTTATTTTTGTCTGCATAGCACAGTGTCGTATATATTCAATGCGGAAGGAATATATTGGTGTGAGTGATTATACGGTGTTCACAGGTTCACATAAATCAGCTAATGCACATCATAAATCAATTATAACCAATGGTTGGTCTTGTGATAGGAATAACACGAAAACATTTTCATAACGAGATCTCGTCAAAAAAGTGCCAATAACTTTAACTGTTGCCTCAAATGCCGTGAAACGAGGGCCAAAATTAGTAAATTTTTTGGCACAAAAATTACCCAATTTTGTTATTTTTATACTATTTATACTTTATACTTTATAATTTATACTTCCGTGCATTTCTGTGTCACGTAGGTCCATTGAAAAATCAGTTTTGACCCAACCTGCAGCGTAATTTATAACAAAAATGTATTTATATATGCGCCATTTGCAGCGCACTACAGAGGATGAATAGTCCTACAAAATGAAACTAAAACACCTATATAGCTAGGCCGGTTTCGGAGAAATTACCATTTCGTGTATTTTACGTTGTACAAGACCATTTGCATAAATAATGACGATAACAGAATGAATAACATTTGGAGCTACATATATAGATAATGAATTGGTTTAAAAAATGAAAAACATCCATATAGCTTGAGCGGTTACGAAGATACTAGCATCTTCGCGTATTTTGAGTCCCATGGGCCTTTGGAAAAAACCGTTTTGACCAAACCTTCATGAACTAGTCGGTACGTAGTGGAACTACTTTTGTGAGCGGAGCTTGGGCCGTGGCATTGCAAATGTACTCAATTTTACGTTCTTGTAACTACATTGGATAGGGCATAGGGCTTTATCATAAGTAAAAATATTATATTTGAATTCTTCGACCCATAAAACCTATAATGGTTTGATCGAAACGATTCTATTTCAATAAATAACACATATATATTGCAAAATTCTCTATTTTAGCTGCATAAGCTTAACTAATTAGCTAATTACTAATTAACCACTCAAAATTTTTTAATCCCAAATATCAGGTGCACACTCTGACATGATAGGCTTTCAAACAAAAAAAGTTTTTTAAAATCGGTTCAATGGTTCTTGAGATCCGTCGGACCGAACGAACGAACGGACGGACATCGACCTTTTTACCCCCAGACAGAAAATAAAAACGCTTCGCTTCGCTACGCTCAATAAATAATGTAACACCACACCATTTGCAGCTATATAGAAGATGAATTATTATACAAAATGAGACCAATACCACCAATATGTCTCGAATGGTGTTACAGATATTGCCGTTTCTGTGTGTTTTGCACCTCATGTGCCCGTTTTAAAATCCGTTTATACTAGGGAACAACCGAATACCGAATATTCGGCCCCTATTATTCGGCCGAATACCGAATACTGAATAGTTGTTCGCAACATCTATGTATGATGAGAAATATATAAATCCACCACTGTATGTAGGTGCACCTTGCAACAGGTCGTTTTGTGTTGTGTTTCTGAGTCAGCGATAGTTTTTGATCGATGAATTTTTTTGCTTTGTGCTCTCGTTTGCTAGGTTAAAGTTATAATTTGTTTTTTTATTGATTTTTTTATAACTTCATTATCTGGACAACGGCGATAATTGGTGCGTGAAGTCCATATCGTTAAAAAAGAACGGCTCAGTGCGTGGTGTTCGCGGGTGGTAGACTTAGGGTTAGGCTTATGTAGGTATGTAAAACGGCATAGCATGATGTCTCACTTCACATTCACGATGTGTCAAAGAAAACGAACAAATCCTGCTGCATTTAGACCCCAAAGTATTAATTTCGCAACTATTATGGCAGCGAGATAGTGCACGGCTGATGAAGAACATAACTGTGGTGATCAGAACATTCGATCCGGCTGCTAACTGAATTGATGAGTCTCAAACGCATCTTGTCTTACCAAAGTTGCAACACGTTGGACGTATTTAGCGGTTTGCAGCATCATTATCAGGACTCCGGCCGTAAAGTTATGATATTGGTGGCAAAATTTCACTTTATTTTCACTAACAGCGGCCAGTCAACTATTCTGTATTCGGCCGAATATTGCCAACTATTCGGCCGAATACCAAATATTCGGTCGTTCCCTAGTTTATACACAAATCCTACATCATAACAAAACCACGTAGCAAGGTATTACTATTATATATATAGTTTTATAAAGGCTTATTTGCTGTACAAAATGAGCACAATTTGACCCAGATATCTAAACCGATTACAGTAAGTAACATATGACTTTTTGGAATCGGTGTTACCGTCAAACTAAAGGGCACAAACAAATAGATACTTCAAAGTTTCATAAGAGATAATAGCGCGAATCAATCAGCCCAGACAAATTTGAGTTATGCGTGTCAAACGAAAAACTCAATAACGAACATTCCAAAATTTCACCAGTTATGGCTAGAACAAATTTTTGGCTTCGTTCGTTTCGCTCACTGCACTCAGAATTCAATTAGATTAGAACAATATTGTACAGGTTTTCGTATGTCATGAACGTGCGTAACATGTATCCAATATGGATGCATTATATGTCTACAAGGTGACAATTAACGCTTGAAATATTGAAAATTGTCATGCTATAAATTTCTAGAGTTTCCGTCTTTAAAGAAACTAAATATCCTATAGTTTTGATGTGCGCTGAAAACGGCAGTTCTCCGTAATATATTGCTGGTCAATTGCCTTTCTGGGAGTAAGGTGTTAAGAAAATTGGAAGCTAAAAATTAATATTCTGTTTAGATACTAGCCATTATGCCTCTATTCACGCTGCGCGAGCTCCATTTTATATTGTTATATATTATTCAGATTGTTTATTAAATTAATATTATCGGAGTTATAAAATTACATATTGTACTATCGGCTAAATCATTTAGAGGATTTTTGGCCTGGAGCTTGCATTTCCCAACATTGAGATTACGCTACGAATATTCCTTTCGCTAATGGTTACCAACTGCTCAGGTGAACGATCATTTTCAAGGCTCAAGCTAGTCAAAAACTTTTATCGTTCAACAATGGAGGAAGAAAGACTTTCAGCTCTTGTGCTTATGAGTGTTGAATCTGAATTACTTCGCAGCCTTGAATTCGCGGACTTAGTGGACACATTTGCTGAAATGAAGAGCCGTAAGAAAGATTTGTAGGAACTGATAGGTGGATACAGACAGACAACATGCAAAGGTAAGAAACGACATGAAATATAATTGGTATTTGTTAAAATGTATATTGGTCATAGTATTTGTGAAGTGTTTTCTGTGCCACAGTATAGAGAATTAGTGAATGTGAGCTAGTGGAACATACCAGTATCTGAAACGTTTTCGGCAAACAGGCCACATCAAACCATCAGCCCACAGGCCACAATGAGCTTGAGACGGCCCTGGCTAAATGGCGGCGTCAACTATATCTGGAAGGCAAACTCGTTCTTCTGACTCGTCGTCAACTGTGTTAATTTGTCCAAGTCCTGCCTGTCTCCGTCCTATCAACGAAGACTATGGCGACTCTTCAGTGATATGTGGTTGCTGCAAAAAGTCGTACCATTTGAAATGCACGGACGTATCAGCGACATTACACAAGGAGATGCTCAAACTAAAACGGTCAGTTTGTTGGTTTTGCACATATTGTCGAGATGCTGGTGGGAATTTGTTGGTAAATGTGACTGAACTAAACGTTAAGGTCGCTGCCATTGATACTAGGGTAGCGGCCCTTGAGAATGTACGACAAACGCATAATGCAGATGATATCATAAATCGTGCTGTGGCTGAAATTCGTAACATAGATCGGCGAAGTAAAAATATTATATTATTTGGTATGCCAGAAGATGACGGCGCTGGTCTTACTCAAGGAGAGATGGATTTTACTAAAGTTCGGCAGCTTTTAAATGATATCAAAGTTCCAGATAATGTAACCTTCTCTGCTGCTTTTCGTTTTGGTAAACAGAAGCCAAATAAGGTCAAGCCAATCAAGGTTATTCTTGATAGTCCTGGCAGTCGTAACATAATCTTAAGCAAGAATAAAAATATCAGTTTTTGCTCCACGTACAAAAATTGTTACTTCAAGCCAGATCTCACTCCCTTACAGCAGAAACAGAATGATATGCTCGTGTCTGAATTAAAGTCGCGTATAAATCAGGGCGAATTCGTGAAAATTCGACGTGGTAAAATAGTTACATTACCAATTGCGGTCACTGATAACGCCTCCCACCGAGGTGGCCCTACGGGTAATAGCGGAAGTCAGTCGGGGGACTGATTGTTATACCGACAAGCAGTATTAACTTAAATTATTCACTTTGTAATTTTACGCCAATTTTATATCTAAAAAATGTATGTTATAATAATTTTTTAAATGTTGTTTGTAATTACTTTTCTGCTTTAACATCTAATAATATTGTAAGCTATGACAATTTAAATTTTGTTAGTCTGCAAAATTCAAACGCTAATATAGAAGCCTCTATTAATAATGGGTGTAATAAACATTCCGACACCATTACTTCATAAAGAATTTATTGGTAAAGTCGACAACCTCTGTTATAATGCAAATCTTAATATGTCTGAAAACAAAAATCAGCGTATACTTCGAGCTTTTTCGTGCAACTGTCGTAGTCTTATGAACAAAGTACATTTACTTAATTCAACATTACATGTCTTAAACTATCCTGAACTGGTAATGATGTGCGAGACGTGGGTAACCCCAAAAATCTTCCCAAATGAACTTAATCTGCCTAATTATGTATCGTTTCAATCAAATTGAAACAAAAAACGGGGTGGTGGGGTTATTATTTACGTGGCAAGTCACTTAAATCCTATCCCAGTTTTGGCAATCGATACAGCTCGTTACGAGGATATAGTTTTTTGTGCTATCCCAACTACAAACAACAAGGCTATCCTCCTCGCATGCGCGTATCGCTCTGATTCAAATACTGTAGAACAAAATGTATATAGCTCTTTATAACATCATTCATAGTCTGGCAAACCATGGAAAGGACTCTTTAATATTAGTTGGTGATTTCAATATGAGGTTAGTTGACTGGACAAATGAACTATGGCCTGCTCAGTGTGACGAGTTTATGGATAGCATTTTATCGGCCGGTTTAACTCAGTTAGTCACGAAACCGACACGTGATGGTAGTGTACTGGATCTTGTTTTCACTGACAATGATGCTCTTATTGATAATGTTTCTATTGGCGCTGGTCTTGGTAGGAGCGACCATTCTGCTATTCATTTTAATGTCTTGCAATATTAATTACTTATCGGCTCCTGCTAAACTGTGTAGAAACTATAAAAATGCAAACTGGAACACTATTAGAAGTCACATCTCACGTCAGTTGAATTTAAATGATAACGAACATCCGAATGCTGCGTGGGATAGCGCACTTTTATGCATCAACAGACTTATAGCCGATCATGTGCCATTAGTTTCACGACGATACAGGAAGAATAAACCTAAGTGGGCAGATGCACAAGCTATGCGGCCACTGACAACAAAATCGACTGCATATCGACGCTACCAACGAAATCCGACTCATGTTAATTACATGCGTTAGAGAGCATCATGTGAGCTGGTTCACAATGAATGTATTCGCTCTCGTAAACTTTTTGAGAGAAAACTTGCGAACAATATTAGCTCAGACGTCAAATCTTTTTGGAGATACGTTCGAAACTATAATTCCTCTGGTCCACCGGCTGTTGGCCCATTACACCTCAAAAATGGCAACTATACCAAAAGTGACGCTGAGGTAGCAAATGTGCTTGGTTCTTTTTCTCGTCAGTTTTCCAACAAGATACTAATATTATGTTGCCACAAATCGCTCATGCTACTGTTGCTCGTCTGGTTACAGTTCAGTTCACTGTAAATACTGTTCGTCAAACTATTTTAACTGCTAAACACAATGCCGCTCCTGGGCCTGATCAAATAACGAATACATTTCTTATACAATGTGTTGACGAACTCGCACCTTTTCTTGCATCGCTCTTCACATCATGTCTTGAATCCAGCTGTACACCGACTGAGTGGCGCAAGGCAAATGTTGCCCCAATCTATAAAGGTAACGGATCTCGCTATGTCACCGATAACTATCGACCCATTAGTTTGACGTCAGTAGTTAGTAAGATTATGGAAAAAATATTATCAACATCACTAATTGAACATGGGATCCGCTATAACTTATTTCGTCAAGCTCAATTTGGTTTTTTTGCAAAACGTTCCACTGAACTCCAATTACTTGATTTTACCGATTGGATAGTTCAGACTATAAATGGAGGAGAAAGTGTTGATGTGATATATCTTGACTTACGTAAAGCTTTCGATCGGGTTTCGCATAACGTTTTACTGCATAAACTTGCTACCTATGGTATCGGTGACCCGCTTTTGTCTTGGTTGCGTTCGTTTCTGTCCGGTCGTACCCAATGCGTATTAGTGAATGGTTTCAGCAGCGTCTGGTCTAACATTACAAGTGGCGTGCCCCAAGGCTCTGTCTTTGGGCCTGTTTTGTTTCTTTATTACATCAGTGATATAGAAAATTATTGCCCTGGTCACCTCTATAAGTTTGCCGACGACACTAAGATATGTCGGCGCATACACAATAAATTTCCTGACGTTGATATTGATGATATGATAAAGGACTTAGAGGGAGTGTCGCAATGGTCAAGGGATTCTTTAGTGGAATTCAACGCAAGTAAATGCTCCTGTCTGCACATAGGATCTGCAAATCCGAAGTTCTCCTATCAACTAGATCATATTCCTATACCAAATGTTTCATGCCAAAAAGATCTAGGTGTATGGGTTGGTTATGGATAATCTTAAAGCATCAAAACATTGCTCAGAAGTTGCTTCTAAATGTAATCAAATCGTCGCAACAATACGACGACATTTTGCTTACCTGAATCACGCTACTTTTATTCCAATCTATAAGGCACTGATACGCTCTAGGCTTGAATACGCATCAACATGTTGGTCCCCCACTATAACCGCGACATCAAGATACTCGAAGATGTACAGCGAAGGGCCACTAAACTAGTATCAGCAATCGCTGAGCTATCTTATTATGATCGTCTACGAAGCCTGAAACTCCAGACCTTAGAGACAAGACGCCTTCGAACAGATCTCATAATGATATATCGCATAGCTCACGGACTGGTGGATATACCGCTAACTCGCTTTTTTGACATCAACCAATCCGATCGTCTCCGTGGCCATCTACTGAAGCTGTCACCACGTATAGCACCCCGCGTAAATTGTGCTCGTTATATATTTGCTTATCGAACTGTCGAGGCTTGGAATAAACTTCCTCCCAAAATCGTTTTCGCCTCAAACCTCAAAACGTTCAAGACCCTTCTACACACGTCTCGCACACTACCAGAGCTTTAGAATGTTTTCCTGTTGCTGCCGTTTTGCTTTTCTGTTACAGACAGAAAACTCCGAAATTTTTTGCTCAGCCGAACAAGAATTCGGCTAGCCGTTGCTATTGCTATATTTATCGACAAACCTCACTGTCAAATGGCAACGGCGGATCAGGTGCGTATATTATGCTTACCAGTATAAATTACAGAACATTTATATACAAACGTTAATAGTAATCTCTGTACGTAGATATGAACCTTTAAATTTGAACACTTTCGTTCCAGTTTGTTTGCTATGTACATGAGTTTGTGCTGCCATGTATCTGACATTTAGGGGCAGAGCAGAAAAAGGTTTCCTCGTCCGCTCTTGTCACACAATGTAAACTGAAGTAACCACGTGCAGTAACAATTACCTACGTTAAGTTTAACAATGAATTCATGCAGAAGTTTAGCATCATACAGACAAATCCCTGATTGAAACCTTTAAACCACACAATTTTTAGTCATCGAAACTAGAGCTTCTACATTTCTTAAAATTATTTAAAATCAAGATTTGATTTTAATACAACAGGATTTTATGAATACATTTTATTTTAACAATTTTAGTACTGCGGTTTATAACAACGAGAAATGGGGTAACATGAGCGCTTAAGCAAAAAATAAACGTTGGAAATTTATAAATCAATTCAGTAAAAATTATAACTTCGATCGTTATGTTTCACGTTCTAGACACCATACCGTGCGCTTTCCATATAGGCCACGCTTTCATAGTTGCTTTCGTCATATTCAGCACACCCAAAAACCTATGTATTTGATTTATTGCAATTACATTGAAAAACCATCAAAACTCAACATTTTTGATGTCAAAATTTAGAAATTTTGTATGGGATCGTCCTACGAAATTAATGACATATACACAATTCCAATGAAACCAAAAATGCTCAATGGCTTAAATAAGTATACGCATATCGCAACAAGCAACAAGTCCCTTACTCAATATTTTAAGTTTACTATTTCTGAGTATTTTTAAACGGTTTGCTCTTGGTTGGAAAACGAATACTCTGGAACAAAATTACAGCTCTTGGCGATGTGCGTATATGCTCTCTATGATTCGTCTGTGGTCAACATTTTCCTATCGGTGCATCCGGAAAGCATTGGTTATAATCTACTATGTTGGGTTGGGAGACCCCAAATTGTCAAAACAGATTTTCAATCTGTGTTGGTTTCGTAGAAATTTAGGCAGGAAATCTTTGAATCAGTACAAACATTGTAATCAAGGTGCAAAATTAGATTTTATTGCGCGTCTAATAGGTAATAAAAAAATAGAAAAAGCAATCATCATTTGATGACTTATGAGAATTATTTGCAACATTGACAATTATTTTGGAAAAGCGCCGTATATATAAAAAATTAATCACCAGAAATAACACTTCAAACGATAGATCTGTTAACTGTGAAAACACTCGTTAGATAAGCATTCATTCGTAGCAACTACTTTTAAAATAGATTTGTCAAATAAATTATTGTTCAAAATAAAACATAAAACAACCTAAAAAACTCCATTCAAACAAAACAAACTAAACAGTTACCATCGCAATTACCACACAGGTACACGCATTTAAACGTACTATAATTAATATGGGTAATGAAACCAGTTCACGCCTACGCATAGAATATGTAAAACATGAAAAGACTGAGAAGCATGACGGGAAACACATTTCACTGTTAAAGCCTACATAATGGTCTATTCGATTTTCAGAACATGCTCCAGCGTGTTCGAATGTAACAATCGACTGATGAGGTTCGTGTACAAGATGATAAAGCCATCGAGTTCACAAAAGACAAATGCGTCAATAATGCATAATATTGTTCTGTGATATATACATGGTATTGTACATATATGGATATAACAATATATATATATCGTTTGTATATAACATTGGGATCTATATCGGTTAATCCGGATATGGACAATCATATCTTTGAAATTTCAAAGTTTTAGTTAAATTTCTAAAATTATATACACGGTTTTACCATTCACTATTACAGGTGTATTTTACGATGTATTAAGAATTTAATACAAACAATCACTGTTCTTTTGATAAATTTCTTTTTGTATATACCAATATTTGCTGTGTAAATTTCATTAACCCTATATTTAACGGTTCTTTTCCATTATCCCCCCAGCCCGCATTTGCCCAAAAATGGTCAGATTCTGGAAATTTTGGTATTTTTGTGATCCTCGTGACCTCCCCTGATCATTTCGCCCAAAAAATTGAATTTTTTTAAATTTTCGATTTTTTCGGGTTCCAGGATCCCCCCTTGGGAACCCAAAAAATTCTTAAAAATTGGATTTTTACCCACCATTCGACGCGGCTTGACGAGCTGAATCGATGGTGATATTTTTAACGGGATCCGATAACAGTATCCTAAGTTATAACCAAAATTGTCCAATTACTGAGCCCCTCAGCCTCCGATAGTTTTAGGTCATAACTTAGGACCCGGTTATCAGGTCCCGTTAAAAATATCACCATTCGATTCAGCTGGTCAAGCCGCGTCGAATAATGGGTAAAAAATCTAATTTTTAAGAAAAAATTTTGGGTTCCCAAGGGAGCCCTCGAGGACCCGAAAAAATCGAAAATTTTAAAAATTCAATTTTTTGGTCGAAACGAAACGAGGATCACAAAAATACCAAAATTTCCAGAATCTGAACATTTTTGGGCAAACCCGGGCTGGGGGATAATGGAAAAGAACCTATTTAAATATTAAGGACACATTCTGAAAACGTTGACAGATTTATCGAAGCCTGACCACATTTGCTAAACTCGAGGGACAACCATGATTACCTTAGACAAGTCGTGCAAGTTTTTGCTAAACCGTAACCGTACAGTTGGTAGAGCGATACATCTATTGGTAGCTTCATAGTCTGTGGGGTATGTTAGAATTAAACCGGTCCAACTCGGTAACAGAGTATGGATTATTTAAAAGTACTTAGGTGTAAACTTGGCCAAGATAAATTGCGTCAAGAATCATCCAGTGCGCTTGTATACTTTGTAACTCAGTCTACATTGAAGTAAAGTAACATGTGTGCAACGCAGCCAGACACTGCGTTCTTGACAATGAACTGTATTTATTGAAACTGCGCGAGCAGTATAACAGCTTGCCTCACTTATAACATTCTGAGCAGAAAGTTATCATTATTATCATCTAGCTGACTTGCACTGGTAGTCCAACTGTAGCCTAAACAATGTCTGTGTACAATGATCAGAAAATTATAGTATACCTGTCTTTATACGAATAATTTCAAATTGCCTACAGAATGAAATGTAACAAACGTATGCGCAGTAAAGGGAGGCGAATGGAGACATAGCGAAAGTGTTTAGTCTACGATCCATGCAAATATGTTTAGTTACACGAAGATTCAGTTTGACGCAATTTACGTAAGGCTGTATAGTGGAAGGCTTTTTTGCTCTGGTGATCCAAAACCCAACATGTTGATCGATAAATAAGCATTATTTGCTTCCTCGGTCTCTTCAAAGTTCCAGAGAGGCAATAATCCAGAGAGCCATCACAATACATTAGGTTTAATGTAAAAGTCATTTTTAATACATTTTAAATCCACTGTACTTCCAATTCTTCCTTCATCTGTTTTACTATATATAAGTTTTAAAGACCAGGTTCCGGATACGGTTTAAATGCATGGTTCCGGTTGCTAGTTCCGGTTATTCCCTGGTTATATGCCATCCCATTCCAATAAACGACTACTCGCGTGAACTCAGGTCCGACGAGTCCGATATATATATATGATTGCCGCAGACTAATTTCACTTCGTAAAGCTTATAAGAATATGTGACAGGTGTTTAGCACGAAACTCCTGCAAACTATCAAAATTATGGCTGGTAGCACGACCTGGGGGCACTACCAGCTCGGAACTGGAGGAAGATTACAGAAGTGGGACAATAACCCCAGTTCACCAGAACGTTCCACCAATTTAAGTGAATGACAACAAAGTGTGTAATTATCATATGAGTGTAATTTAACTACTGATTTAAACTGTGCATCTTTATAAAGTAAGGAAACATTAGAGTGAGTTTCAGGCCCACTGAGAAATTTTTGAAATTTTTAGCCAAAATAGGGAAAAATTCGCATTGTCATAGACCAGCAGACAAAAATTTTCTAATCTCTAATCCTATCCGTGCAGGACCTGGGGACATGAACTGGATGGCCGCAAAAATTCACCAGAGAGATATGAAATGGGGAGAACCTGAGAGAGGTCGATATACCTGCTCCACATTTACATTTGGAGAAACTATAGGCTGTGCTTTTGCATTCAAGGAGTTTAGCATTTCTTTCGTACTTTACTAAAATGCACAAACATCTGAACCTACTTAAACTATATTATGTCAATATAACGAATAGCCCGTTATAAAGGCCACAAATTCGCCCGCGTCTCTATTGAATTCCACACTATAGAGGACCTATGAATCCATCAGTCATGCAAAATACACAAAAATTTGACCGAATAATAATAATTATTTTTATTATTGCTTTGAGTACAAAACGACAAGCACAAAACACGCGTTCGCTCCTTTGGAAATCTCATGCAGATGAAATACTGCCACTGTCGACACTTGCTTTAAACACAATACCAAGCCTTGATATGAAAAATCACCATAACATTACACACAATAGTTTATAATATACACATATATAAATATTATACAGCGAACATGAAGACACCATAAAACCACAACGCTAGCTTAATAGCTAAATATATATATACCAGCTACCTACCACGACACCCTGCAGCGCCACGTACACATACGTAAGTATAAACGCTAGACATCGCTCTTTCACGCGTGCATATTAATATAAATGAACTATAAACCCAAATTAAAACAACAATCTGAAACAAATAAAATACTATTATATGTACGACAGTCTTCATTTTATAAAACCTATACGTCTGACATGCAAAAAATAAAACCAAATTTATTATTCTAACAAGAATAATAATAAGTCAGTCTTTATGCATGCCACTGATTTAGCGGTTGTATTGTCAACAAACACGAACGAAAACGACAAGCAGAATGCAACATGGCACTTACTTTGAAGGTTCCGTTATGTGCGCTATTCAAGTTCCAACATTGCATTACTGGCCTGTCCACAGCCTTCTGAAACGCGGGGGGAACTTCGGGGACCCCCATGTTCATTCTCGGGGGAAAATTAAAAGTAGGGGTATAAATTGTGCTTAAAAATACTAAATATTTCCATATTTTCATACATTTTTACTATACCGTGAGTGTATTTTCAAGCTAAAAACGCTATTTTAGCATTATAAATATATAGTGGTAATTAATGTTTAAAAAACAATTTTCAAACAAAAAACAAATTTTTAGACATAAAAAATTTTTGGAATTAGTTGAACATGGGGGTTTCGGCCGAGTGGGGAGGGGGACGAAAATAGGGGAAAATCTCAAGAACATGGGGGATTTGAAAAGTGGGGGTCCCCCCACCCCCACTGTGGACAGGCCAGTATTATACTAGTATCTCGCAAGATAGGATGGAACAGAGCGAGCGTGGTTTTATAATGCAGTTGTCATAATACGTAAGCACTCGTAACAGGCATTGTGTTTCATGTATATACGACTTTAAAGCCTTTGGAACTGAAACCTTTTAATGCTGGTTTCATACGAGTTAACAAACATCGCTTATTCCCAAGTTGTAGAAAGCCCCATATAGCCAAATAATAGATGAAATTATTTCGGTAAATCAGATAGGCCGACAATCGACCTTAAACACCTGAAAAGGTATGGTACAGTACGTATTGGTAAATTCTAGATGACCGTTACATTCCACATACCGTACAACCTATAACAGCAACTCTAAATGTATAATCAAACAGCTGAAGACAAACTATATTCTGGAAGTTGGGTTTAAAGACCCCAAAACACATTGAAAACCACAAAAGGGCATTAAATATTCGTGTTGGTTCTGGGTGACCAAATCATTAAATTCAGCGCATCGAAAAACACATATATATATATAAACCATTCCTGAAGCTTTGCCAACAAAACACAGATAAGCAACTGAAGAGAGGCTGCATTCCGGAAAATGAGTTTATCGTCAATACGACGCAATACATAACCAAACAACTGAAGAACGATTATAATCTGGAAATCGATTTCATCGGCAATAATCCAATTTTAAACCATTGAAAATACAATAAATATTCGTGCTGGACCCTACACAGCCAACAGTGAAACCATCGTATTCTGCATACCGAAAAACTATGGAAGAAATTTTGATCTTTACCCGACAGGAGTTTCTTAACAAAACAAAGCTGGGTCGATGGTTGTACGAATTATTCATTCAAAAATCTGCTGTATTATGTTAGAATTGATCCGGACCAACTTGATATACATAATAGAGTATGGATTATTGAAGTACTTAGCTATAAGCTTAATTAATATAAATTACGTAAAGCACCAGCCAGTGAGCTTGTGAACATTGTAACAAGTTTACATTGGAGAAAAATAACATATCTGCAAAGCAGCCAGAAACTGCGTTCTTGGGAACGAACGGTGTGTATTAAGCACTGGTTGCCCAACGCTAGCCTGAACAATGTTTCTGGCCAATGATCAAAAATTGTAGTTAAATTAAATTTGTTTTCTTTTAGAACGGCATAAACAAATAATTTCAAGCTTCCTACGGAGTAACATGTAACGAACGTATTTGTCTAGTAAAGGGTGGCAACTAGAGACAGATCAAAACTGTATAGTCTACGCTCCAAGCGTTACAAGGACATTCAGTTTGACGTGGTTTACGCAAGCCGGAAGCCATTCTGCCGCTGGGAGTCTAAAAAAAGACATCTTGATCTATAAATACATATTTTAGCTTCCTTAACCTCTTAAAAGTTCCAGAGAGACAATAATGTCATCCCAATACAACAAGCCTAATGTAAAATTTATTTATTTTTAGTACTTTTTACGCCCACAGTGATTAAATTTCACCCTTCATCTGTTTTACTAATTATATATATATATAAGTTTCGAAGGCCAGGTTCCGGTTCCGGTTTAAATGGACGGTTCCGGTAAATTTAGTTTCCGGTTATTCCGTGCGAAAAACCTAGATATACAGACCACTCCTTATGCCCCATACAATACAGTGTTAACCCAGTAAATGAAAACCTACTATATTTTTAAAATCTGGTTAATCGACCATAAAACCCTTTAAACTAGAGTTGCAACATTTCAAAATTGATACCCGGACCCAGCAAATCATATAAAGGGACCCAGAATTCTTGAAATCCAATACCCGCACCCGGAATTTTTCGTCAGGAATACCAAGAATACAAGGACTCGGATGCAACTCCAGTCGAAATTTTGTTTAGCCAAAAATGACAAACATACATACGTACACATTACAGTTTTATACAAGTATATACATGTTATATATATATGTAACAATATAGCGACCATTTCGCAGATAATGTATATAACTGGAAATGGCTCATAGTCCATAGCGACAATTGCACAGATTGATTTATCGATACTGGCGTTTTGCTGCGATGTCAACTCAAACATTTAAATTCGACAAGTAACCAACATGTGAATTCTTTTGTATTGGCTAGATGTAAATATTTGACGTTTAACGTATCTTCTATATACTAGTTCAACATGTTACGCTACTTCTACTTTTATGACACGCTACATGGGATAGGCTTTAAGGTAAGCTCGAAGGGCACCTATTAAATAAATGGTAAGAATTTTCCCCCATCAACTTTTAAAGTCTATGGTCAATGATATAGTAATTTAACATCAAGTGAAAGTTATTTAACTTGAATTCTCTGTAATAACAATAATTGGGAATGTTTTCTCGTCAACACGGTAGAATTGTGTCAGTGTAAGTACAATTCAACTAACTTTTACGTGTAAGTACAATTCAACTAACTTTCTATGTGGCACAAATTAAAATTTACCACTACAGTTGTACACTGGCTACAGTTGCACTTTGGTAAGCAGCAAGCACCCTAAAATTTTGAAAATTAATTTTCTTTGACCAGATTCTCAGCTAGAGTGGAGAAACTTTAGAGTTTGTACGTAGCGACTATTTTCGGCTACTACTACATTTTCCAACATAACCATCGCATATGTGAACAACACCATTTAATTTCACATTATAATCAGTCATCAGATGGTTCTTTTGGTGAGTGTGACTATTAGTGAACATAATATGTCACCTCAGCGGATGTTAAATCGAGCGAACTAGAAACAGACGGTTGTGAATCAGAATCCGACATTAAATTGTAATCGCAGACAAGGAGTGTATATTTGGCAGTACCCGGACTGGTTATTGCAAAATAAAATAACCGGACAAGACCCCGAATTATTGCAAACCAATACCAGGACCCCAGGGATTTACTGGAATTCCAGTTCCGGCGGAAATCGCGTTCAGGTTGCGGTTCCAGCAAAAGGCAAAAACTATAACGGAACCGGAATTGCAATTAAAAAATTTTGTTTATAATTTTCCAAATTTTTGCTTCATCTGTGGTCCAAACAAGTAACTTATACACAATGATCAAGTACCAAGACCAACAAACAAAAAAATTAACTCACCAAATTACCCAGTGAAGCGCAAGTAGGACACACTATTTCAGTAGGAATTTTTCATCTTTGCCCTGCAGGCGTTGGTTAACAAAACAAAGCCAAGTCGATGCTTGTAGCAGCTATATTACCCGATCAGAAGTCTGCGGTTTATGTTAGAATTTGGCCGTATTCGGGAACAGAGTAGATTATTTAGACCTTAGTTGTAACCTTGGCTAACATAAGTTGTGTCAAGCATCAGCTAGTGCGCTTGTAAACTTAGTCAATTTAGTCTACATTGGAACAAAGTAATATTTATGCAACGAGGCCAGAAACCGCATTCCTGGTGATGAACTGTATTTATTGAAACTGTGAGAGCAGTATCACTATGTATATATCTCATTTATGATACTTTGATCATAAAGTCATCATCATCATCAGCTGGGAGTACTGGTTTACCAACGCTGGCCTAAACATTGTCTCTGACCAGAAATTATTGTATACCGTCTTTTATTTTCTTTTAGAGCTATATAAACCAATAATTTCAAGTTTACTACGGAATAGCAAACGTACGTCCAGTAAAGTGGGCGGGGCGATAGGAGACAGGGAGAAAGTGTTTAATCTACGCTCCATACGTTAGAAGCACATTAAGTTTGAGACAATTTACACAAGCCGTATAGTGCAAGGCATTTCTTTGGTCTGGGTGTCCGAAAAACAATATATTGAACGATAAATAAACGTTATTAGCTTCTTCAGTCTCTTCAAAATTCGAGAGATGCAATAATAACATCGCAATGCATTAAGATCAATATAAAAGTTATATATTTTACTACAGTTTAAATCCACTGTACCTCCATGTGTTTTACTATATAATATATGTTTTGAAGACAAGGTTCCGTTTCGGGTTCTGGATCCGGTTTAAAAGGACGGTTCCGGTTATTCCCTGCTGCACAGGGAATTTTTCGTCAGAAATACACGGACCAAGATGCAACTTTACTTTGTACCCCTGAAACGTAAAATTTAGTCACGTTGGATTATAATATCATTGCATTTAACATGCTTGATAACGCAATAGACACTCGATAACGACGCTGATACACAGCAATAACACGCCGAAATGTGAAAAATCGATATTTCAATGAGCTGATCCGCGTCATCTCCGTTTTCCATTGTGATTCTTGTGCCGCGAGATGCGGGCTCGAAACATAAGTATATCCCCTTTGCCACATTTGGTAAAAAACCCTTAACAACCCAATTGTTGGCCATTTTTAACTCCAAAGATGGGGTCAGAGGTCTACGAATGATATCGTCATCACATTTTTATCGAACAAACAATTTCAATCAAAATCATGATAAACAACTGTAATGGGTAATACCTACAAACAAAAAAGAAACTTCCAAGATTTTCCTCCTCTAGCGCGCTCAGCGAAAACTCCGCTCTCTCCGTTTCAAATGAAACTTCAGGTCCTTTTGGATTTCGACAACGGTTCTACGGTAGGATCTCTTCGTAAACAAATAATATATCTACCGAAACTCATACCTGTGTATCAGGGAGTAACCGGAATTCCGGTTCCGGCGAAAATCGTGTTCCGGTTCAAAAACCACACCGGAACCGGAATTGCGGTTTAAAAATTTCGTTTGAAAGTTTCCACATTTTTGCTTCATGTGTGATCCAAACATATGTAATATATATTATACAATGATCAAGCTCCACTACAGCCAAGCAAACGAAAAGATTAAATAAGCAATTTGTGGTGTGAAACGTAAGTAGGGCTCATAATTTCAGTAGGAATTTTTCATAATAACCTGTAGTAGTTTGTTAAGAAATCAAAGCCTGGTCGATGCTTGTAGCAGCTGTTTTACACATTCAGGTGTCTGCGAGGTATGTTCGAATTAAACCGATCCGACTCATTAACAGAGTATGGCTTACGTAGAAGTACTCTGCGTATGCTTGGCTAACATAAATTGTGTCAAGCACCAGCCAATGCGCTTGTAAACTTGGTAAATCAGTACATTGAAGTAACGTAACGTTATCTGCAACGCAGCCAGAAACTGCGCTCTTGGCAATGAACTTTATTTATTGAAACTGTGTGAGCAGCATCACAGTTTTGTCTCATTTATAGCATTCCCTTTAGAAAGTTATCATTATTATCATCTAACTTACGGGCACTGCTGTGTCCAACGCTAGACTAAACAGTGTCTCTGACAACTGATCTGAAAATTTCTTTCTATCAATAATTATTTTCTCTTAGAATCATATAAACTAATTATCTCAAGTTTCCTGCAGAAAAACATGTAACAAACGTATGTGTAGTTAAGGAAGGCGTCTGGAGACAGAGCGTGTATTCTACACTCCGAGCGTTGTAAGCACATTCAATTTGACGCCGTATACCCAAGGGTGTATACTGGAAGGCATTTTTTGCTCTGGGTGTCCAAAAACCGACATATTGATCGATAAATAAACATTAATAACTTCCTCCGTCTCTTTAAACTTTCAGTCGTCACTTACGTTAACTTTAATGTGTAATATATCGACGTGACGCTGCTGCATTACGCACTTCCCTGACGCAATGCCCATACGACCCCGGCTATCGTGACTTCAAGGGCGGACCTGATGGGTTTCAATTGCTCGAATTTCTTTTCCCACGCGAGTCAGGCCCAAGAAATGACGGAGCTTAGCAAGCCGCAGGAGCGCTTCACAGGATGTGTTCCGATCCTGCCGGACGGGTTGCGCACGTAGTCTACGAGGTACTACCTTTGAGGTCCCCAGGGAGGTTGGCTCGGTCACCTGCTCACAGGCCAAAGAGACCAAACCGCTATTCCCTATCCACGTTTAACCCGGGAAGTGTAAAATTCTTTCTAACTTTCTCGAAATGGGTAATTTATTTAGTTTTACTTTAGCCAGTGGCCCCCACTAGGGTCCGACGAATCCCTAGACGTTTAACGTCGGATCCGCGCGTGTCTACGTTTCCTATTTCGGGCGCTCAGCGTGAGTTTACAATTTTGGTATGTGAGTCGCACCAGTCGTACCTATACAACAACAATAAATAACAAACTTAGTTGTAATCGGCGCGTCACGCTGAAGTTTGCTTCTTCGATGCGCGTGTCAAACCTGAACGTGGGTCGTCGATTTGGGGTGACGGATTTCAAACCCCTTTACTTCCTATCGCTACTACGGGTCAACAAAACACTTGAACAATTTAGGTTTTCAGTGAGCATTTATTGATGAGTTGCACAAGAACTTATGGGTACACGGACAGATACATATTGTACGGGCAAATACAATAAGCGTTATGTCACAATTATGGCACGCTAACACAAAATGAGCAGAGCTTCAATTGGGGAGGGTTGCGGAGTCATCTCCTTTTTCACTGAACTCTCACAGCTGGGTCAAATCACGGCATATACTGTGAAGACTTTTCTCATGACAGCTGTGCTTACCGTACTCATGAAAAATAGTGGGTCAGATTAAAATCAGTACCGGCAGGTGCTACGGTTAGTTATCGATAAAATAAAAGCGCCATCGAACTAACTATTTGCTCGGTACTATGTTTGCTAACAGGAAGGGTACTCCGACACAACGATAGGTTCGGGTAAGCGAAAGGCGGAAACGAAGCGGGGTATACGGGGTTGAGCGTGCAACGGGACGTTTGCGAGACTTCATCTTGCTCATTCGAATCACAAAACTATGGTACATGAAAATCGGTTATTTATACTCGCAGTGAGTAGCGATGAGGTTAGCTTATGACAACATGATACAACAATTGATACCACAATACTTATTAAAACAATGGCAATGTTATGTAATCCTCTTCGGTACGACTCTCGTTTTATCCTACTCGCATACATACATACGTACTTAGAATGACCATGTAAAGTCTGTTATGAAACGTCCAAATATGCTAATTACTCCACAAACACTATGGAATTGAGGCCCTAGTTGTAATTAATCTTTGATCCAGGGCACTACCAAAACAAACGTTTCAAATACACCAACTTGAGTTATAACAACAGAAAAAGGGACGATTGGGCGGGCTTGTCTTTCGAACAGCGTAAGGGTCCCGGTAAACTGAAGTTGGGGTTAAATTTCGTGTTTTTCCTAGTATAAAATTTGATTTCATTTACTATGCGGGTTGTACCTTGGATTGTACTTAGAACGAGTAATATTATTGGTGAGGCCCCGTAGGCCATCGGCATTACTCTAATGATACTAAAACCTACTTTGATCTGACTTGAAAAACGTTCAAAAACGAGCTCAATTTGGTACTAAAATTTAACTGTTATTTCGAGCAATTTCTGCCCGACGAAGCGAGGCGGTAAACGGAGGCCCCGGTTGTCAGGACAACCGTAACCAATTTTCTAGCGTAATCCTCCTCGATTTGTCTCCTTAAATTGTTTGGTTCGCAATCTTCGAGCTAGATTTGGAGCACAGCTCGATTGGGTCTGCGGGAGTCTTTTGACTTCTAATGACTTCTCAATTTGGCGCTATTTCTCAGTGCAATTTTGCACAGGGGCTGGACTCGACCCTACGTATCGATTTTCTAGGACCGGGTAAACGGTCCTCACAACAATGGTCCGTCGGGTCAAGGCCCAATAGACTCGATGTCACATTTAGCGACTTCGATAGCCTTACAATTTAAAATGTTTTCACTGGTAATATAACTTATCAACACTGGGGAAGATAATATTTTCCTTTCTTCAGCTGAAAGACGTGTAAAAACAAGACCGAAACAGACTTGCGAAAACAGTCTAAACTATGAAATCCGGACAACGGCTGTGTGGTTCGGGATTGTACTGCCTATAACTTCTAATAGACCACGGCTTTGCCGGGCTCAGTAGCTTAAACGAAAGGCCTAAAGGGCCCCTATACCTATATACGAGAAAGAACATTAAAATTCCTGGCATAGATGTCACGTTATTAGCGTGTAAAGTTCGGGTAAAGGCGGACCACTATCGGGCCGTCGGGTTTGTGATTCCAACATAACAGAGTCGAATTTTATGATGATCTCTAAAAGTAGACCGACTACGAAGAAAACGCGAGAGTTCAACCAAGATTCCTGGAGGGAATCTTGGAATGTTTTAATTTTAACAATGTATTCACATTTTTTGACAGGGTCAGGCCACTTCCGGGCGATCGGGTTCGTGATTCCGACCCGATAACGTTGCGTTTTAGAGCGGTGTCCAATAATGCGACATCCCTACGAAGAAACAGCGAAAATTTCAGCAAAATTCCTGGGGAGGATCTTGAAATATTTTAGTTTTAGTCTTGATGTTACGTTTTTTAGTGGAGTGAGGCCACTTCGCGGCCGTCGGGTTTGTGTTTATGACTTGGAACCGACATGTTCTAAAATCCTATTCGTTAGTAGGCAGTTTTACAAAGAAACTGCCAAAATTTCAGCAAAATCCCAGGAGTAGGTCCGAAGATATTTTAGTTTTCCTATTTTGATCGGGGCGAGCCCCTTCAAGGTCGTCGGGTTTATGATTCCGACGTAATACTTGAACATTTTAAGTGCTAAATCGATGACTCGGATCCTCTTAGAGATCCGAGTAAAGTTTTAATCAAATCCCTAGAGCGATTCTCGAGATATGTCGAATTTGGACTCTGAGTGGGTTATGCAGCTCATGGGATACTGAGGCGAGTTATCTAGCGATGACACGATGTGCAATTAATGGGTACTGCCTGTAACACTATGGTCATGCAACTAAAATTTGACTGAAATCCTATAGTAATTTAATACCTACAATATCGTAACTTCCTCCCAGCCAGGTGGCAAAATGGCGGACGAACTTGCGTCCAGAAACCAATAAAATGAACAGAACCTTGAATAAAATCTTTGATAAACATCGAGAAAAAATAGTGCGAGACCGCGGATGATTCGGAGTTCCAATGGTAATTTTCAACCATGAACGTTTTATTTAACCTCGGTCGGCTCAAGAATATTTCCCTACTTCCTATCTCGACTCAGGGAATCATGTAAAATTGAATCTGAACGCGAGTGTCGCGTTTGTTTGTGTCCTAACTCAGTGACCGAGGGAGGTTCAGTACGACTTTGGCTACCGAATTAATATGTCTGAGTCCTCGAGTCGGCGGGACAAGCTAGGACGGACATGGTTATCATGTAAACGGGAGTGTGGACTGGGAGGCCGCGGAGACATGGGCTAAAAGTTGATCAATGCGAACTATTCACTTCTACCTTAACTGTTCTCAGGGCTAATCCTATCTCATACCGGTACTGTTCCGTGGCTAACCTACGCCTCCCCGTCCACACTTACATCTTTGTATCCTTTGACTCGGCGTCCATCGCGGGTGTCCGTCCAACCGTAGAAACAACCAACGAAAACCATATGAAAAGAAAGCACGCTTGAATAACTGTCGTAATAATAAAAGCGACAGAGCCGGTCTGCAAAACGACCGAACTCTGCGCTGCCGCAGTCGCACTGAACAATACCAAAATCGTGCAGTTCTGCTTTTATACCAAATTTTGAAATTATTTGAAATTTTAAATCGAAAACGGTTAAAGTGCTTATTCAGCACTTTTGGGGAAATTTGACCCTAATTTTGATCTTTTAATCAAACATCCTTATCATACCGAATTCCTATCATTCTTGGACAAATTTAATGTCCAAATTTTACTCAATTAATTTGATTTATAGCCTTATTAGTATCAAATTAATATAAACTTACAGAAAATAAAACTAAACTTTCCAGAAACTTTATATGAAATGGTTATATTAAACTGCACAAAACTGCCAACAATCCTCACACCAACTACCCCGGTCGTTAAATAAGCTCTACTAATAATAACTGTCCAAGTTTCGTATCAAACTTCCAAACTCAGTATTGATGCCACACGCAGCTTGGAGGGTCACGCTTGTTGACTTTGCTATTCAGTAGTTCGGACAGTATATACCGAATTAATCCCAATATAAAAGAAACATTAATTTAATAGAAACTGCTATCAGAGTCGGCGACACTACAGCGGCAATTCAAATATCGCTTCGCATCTTTTCTTCACTCCAGATGTTTCAGAAGAGTCTGACGGTTATACGTAAACAAGGTGTGCACGGGGATAGTAGCGCTTCAAATTTAAACTATTAGAATTTATATAATAATATTAACTTAATATATGCTTAATCGGCATCGGCGGCTTTTAGCTGATAAGAAACTTCGACGTGCTCGAACTATATATATAAACTCCTATTAAACTAATATAAATTTCTGGTACACCTCATAAGAACTTTATAATTTAAAATTACTTGCTTATATCGTTGTTGACAGAAGCGAATAGAGGCGTTCACGTCCGTACTCACATTAATTCAATATAAATCGTCCTTACTATTTGCTCTTAGCTTTGGTCACTCAGAAAAGAGGCCAACTTAAAGGAAACACTATTGTCGCGAACGTACAGCAATCTGTGCTCTTACTGCTAAATTTAATTCGATACCTGTTGTGTACTCAAATAAAGTATAAATGTGATATCAGGAGGTGCATATAAATACTTGTTCTGTATAAACGCACTCAGTACTAAAAACGGCGTCCGAAAAGCAACGCGGCTTGTGTAAACAAAGAAAGAGAAAGGCGAGAGCAAAGGGGTAAAAAGGAGGGTGGGGGTTCCTGGGGAATGGCCGAAGTGCCAAACCACAGCCGGATTCGGACTCAGAGGGTCCGTCCGGTTAAAATGATGTGTAACAGGACCGTATTCGGTCTAAAGGGGGAAAATGAGCTCTTGGAGACGGGTCCATGTGAAACTTTTTTCCGGGAGGGGTGTTTTAAGCAGTTCACCTGGGTTCGGGGTACACTTGTCTGGGGTGTCATACATTATTGGATTGGTCTCGATACGGGGAATCCAATGAGGGGTGACACGGCTGTCGGGGCGTTATTTCTGAAATCTTCCTATGGGGTATCTAAAAGTGGGCGCAGCGGGACCGGCCCGGGCTTAAATTAAAGCCTCGGGTCTGGGGATTGCCATGATGCCACGTATATAGTTTTGGGTTAAATATTCGTTGAGTTATTAAATTGATTGTATTTTTCCGTTTACGTACATACTAATTTGCTCCTAAGTCCGTGGATCCGGGTCGGATTGCCACGAAACCGGTGTCATTCGAAAGACCGTAAAATTTCCTATAAGAAATGATAAGTGCAAAATTTTCGAATTCTCAACGGTTCCGGAGTTATAGACCGGAGCTGATATTTTCGACACCAAATTTTCCTAAATTTTCTAAACTTTTCTTTCTTATCTTAGCTCAGCGAAATTGAACGCTGGTAAATAATATTTCGTAATGTCTTGCGAATTACCAGTGTGCTTCTGAGACTCCAACACCGGTAAACTTTATAATTTCAGTTTGCTCTTATAATTTTCAGGAAATTGTCTCAATCGCTGTTCGCTTTCGGGCGAGCAGTCACATTTTTGCGGTCCTCATTCGTGACGACGGTCGTGACGGATCTTCGTCACGGCCAGTTATTCCAATGACAATTTATAACTCAACGAATATTTAACACAAAACGTTATAATCCCCAGACCCGAGGCTTTAATTTAAGCCCGGACCGGTCCCGCTACGCCCACTTTTAGATACCCCATATGGGAATTCAGAAGTAACGCCCCGATAGACGTGTCACCCCTCATTAGATTCCCCGTATCGAGACTAACTCAAGTATATATAGAACTCCCCAGAAAAGTGTGCCCCGAACCCAGGTGACCTGCTTGAAACACTCTTGGCGGAAAAAAGTTTCACATGGACCCGTCTCCAAGAGCTCATTTTCCCCCTTTAGACCGAATACGGTCCTGTTACACATCATTTTAACCGGACGGACCCTCTGAGTCCGAATCCGGCTGTGGTTTGGCACTTCGGCCATTCCCCAGGAACCCCCACCCTCCTTTTTACCCCTTTGCTCTCGCCGTTCTCTTTTCTCTTTGTTTACACAAGCCGCGTTGCTTTTCGGACGCCGTTTTTAGTACTGAGTGCGTTTATACAGAACAAGTATTTATATGCACCTCCTGATATCACATTTATACTTTATTTGAGTACACAACAGGTATCGAATTAAATTTAGCAGTAAGAGCACAGATTGCTGTACGTTCGCGACAATAGTGTTTCCTTTAAGTTGGCCTCTTTTCTGAGTGACCAAAGCTAAGAGCAAATAGTAAGGACGATTTATATTGAATTAATGTGAGTACGGACGTGAACGCCTCTATTGGCTTTTGTCAACAACTATATAAGCAAGCAGTTTTAAATTATAAAGTTCTTATGAGGTGTACCAGAAATTTATATTAGTTTAATAGGAGTTTATATATATAGTTCGAGCATGTCTAAGTTTCTTATCAGCTAAAAGCCGCCGATGCCCATTAAGCACAGATTAAGTTAATATTATTATATAAATTTTAATAGTTTAAATTTGAAAATGCTCATGTATCCCGGTCCATATTTTGTTTACGATAAAAACCGTCAGACTCTTCTGAAACATCTGGAGTGAAGAAAAGATGCGAAGCGATATTTGAATTGCCGCTGTAGTGTCGCCGACTCTGATAGCAGTTTCTATTAAATTAATGTTTCTTTTATATTGGGATTAATTCGGTATATACTGTCCGAACTACTGAATAGCAAAGTCAACAAGCGTGACCCTCCAAGCTGCGTGTGGCATCAATACTGAGTTTGGAAGTTTGATACGAAACTTGGACAGTTATTATTAGTAGAGCTTATTTAACGACCGGGGTAGTTGGTGTGAGGATTGTTGGCAGTTTTGTGCAGTTTAATATAACCATTTCATATAAAGTTTCTGGAAAGTTTGAGTTTTATTTTCTGTTAATCTTTATATTAATTTGATACTAATAAGGCTATAAATCAAATTAATTGAGTAAAATTTGGACATTAAATTTGTCCAAGAATGATAGGAATTCGGTATGATAAGGATGTTTGATTAAAAGATCAAAATTAGGGTCAAATTTCCCCAAAAGTGCTGAATAAGCACTTTAACCGTTTTCGATTTAAAATTTCAAATAATTTCAAAATTTGGTATAAAAGCAGAACTGCACGATTTTGGTATTGTTCAGTGCGACTGCGGCAGCGCAGAGTTCGGTCGTTTTGCAGACCGGCTCTGTCGCTTTTATTATTACGACAGTTATTCAAGCGTGCTTTCTTTTCATATGGTTTTCGTTGGTTGTTTCTACGGTTGGACGGACACCCGCGATGGACGCCGAGTCAAAGGATACAAAGATGTAAGTGTGGACGGGGAGGCGTAGGTTAGCCACGGAACAGTACCGGTATGAGATAGGATTAGCCCTGAGAACAGTTAAGGTAGAAGTGAATAGTTCGCATTGATCAACTTTTAGCCCATGTCTCCGCGGCCCTCCAGTTCACACTCCCGTTTACATGATAACCATGTCCGTCCTAGCTTGTCCCGCCGACTCGAGGACTCAGACATATTAATTCGGTAGCCAAAGTCGTACTGAACCTCCCTCGGTCACTGAGTTAGGACACAAACAAACGCGACACTCGCGTTCAGATTCAATTTTACATGATTCCCTGAGTCGAGATAGGAAGTAGGGAAATATTCTTGAGCCGACCGAGGTTAAATAAAACGTTCATGGTTGAAAATTACCATTGGAACTCCGAATCATCCGCGGTCTCGCACTATTTTTTCTCGATGTTTATCAAAGATTTTATTCAAGGTTCTGTTCATTTTATTGGTTTCTGGACGCAAGTTCGTCCGCCATTTTGCCACCTGGCTGGGAGGAAGTTACGATATTGTAGGTATTAAATTACTATAGGATTTCAGTCAAATTTTAGTTGCATGACCATAGTGTTACAGGCAGTACCCATTAATTGCACATCGTGTCATCGCTAGATAACTCGCCTCAGTATCCCATGAGCTGCATAACCCACTCAGTGTCCAAATTTGACATATCTCGAGAATCGCTCTAGGGATTTGATTAAAACTTTACTCGGATCTCTAAGAGGATCCGAGTCATCGATTTAGCACTTAAAATGTTCAAGTATTACGTCGGAATCATAAACCCGACGACCTTGAAGGGGCTCGCCCCGATCAAAATAGGAAAACTAAAATATCTTCGGACCTACTCCTGGGATTTTGCTGAAATTTTGGCAGTTTCTTTGTAAAACTGCCTACTAACGAATAGGATTTTAGAACATGTCGGTTCCAAGTCATAAACACAAACCCGACGGCCGCGAAGTGGCCTCACTCCACTAAAAAACGTAACATCAAGACTAAAACTAAAATATTTCAAGATCCTCCCCAGGAATTTTGCTGAAACTTTCGCTGTTTCTTCGTAGGGATGTCCGCTATTGGACACCGCTCTAAAACCCAACATTATCGGGTCGGAATCACAAACCCGATGGCCCGGAAGTGGCCTGACCCTGTCAAAAATGTGAATACATTGTTAAAATTAAAACATTCCAAGATTCCCTCCAGGAATCTTGGTTAAACTCTCGCGTTTTCTTCGTAAGTAGGTCTACTTTTAGAGATCATCATAAAATTCGACTCTGTTATGTTGGAATCACAAACCCGACGGCCCGATAGTGGTCCGCCTTTACCCGAACTTTACACGCTAATAACGTGACATCTATGCCAGGAATTTTAATGTTCTTTCTCGTATATAGGTATAGGGGCCCTTTAGGCCTTTCGTTTAAGCTACTGAGCCCGGCAAAGCCGTGGTCTATTCAGAAGTTATAGGCAGTACAAACCCGAACCACACAGCCGTCGTCCGGGTTGCATTTAAAATTTCATAGTTTAGACTGTTTTGGCAAGTCTGTTTCGGTCTTGTTTTGTCACGTCTTTCAACTGACGAAAGGAAAATATTATCTTCCCCAGTGTTGATAAGTTATATTACCAGTGAAAACATTTTAAATTGTAAGGTTATCGAAGTCGCTAAACGCGACATCGAGTCTATCGGGCCTTGGCCCGACGGACCATTTTTGTGAGGACCGTAGACCCGGTCCTAGAAAATCGATACGTAAGGTCGAGTCCAGCCCCTGTGCAAAATTGCACTGAGAGATAGCGCCAAATTGAGAAGTCATTAGAAGTCAAGAGACTCCCTCAGACCCAATCGAACTGTGCTCCAAATCTAGCTCGAAGATTGCGAACCAAACAATTTAAGGAGACAAATTGAGTAGGATTAAGCTAGAAAATTGGCTACGGTTGTCCTGACAACCGAGGCCTCCGTTTACCGCCTCGCTTCGTCGAGCAGAAATTGCTCGAAATAACAGTTAAATTTTAGTACCAAATTGAGCTCGTTTTTGAACGTTTTTCAAGTCAGATCAAAGTAGGTTTTAGTATCATTAGAGTAATGCCGATGGCCTACGGGGCCTCACCAATAATATTACTCGTTCTAAGTACAATCCAAGGTACAACCCGCATAGTAAATGAAATCAAATTTTATACTAGGAAAAACACGAAATTTAACCCCAACTTCAGTTTACCGGGACCCTTACGCTGTTCGAAAGACAAGCCCGCCCAATCGTCCCTTTTTCTGTTGTTATAACTCAAGTTGGTGTATTTGAAACGTTTGTTTTGGTAGTGCCCTGGATCAAAGATTAATTACAACTAGGGCCTCAATTCCATAGTGTTTGTGGAGTAATTAGCATATTTGGACGTTTCATAACAGACTTTACATGGTCATTCTAAGTACGTATGTATGTATGCGAGTAGGATAAAACGAGAGTCGTACCGAAGAGGATTACATAACATTGCCATTGTTTTAATAAGTATTGTGGTATCAATTGTTGTATCATGTTGTCATAAGCTAACCTCATCGCTACTCACTGCGAGTATAAATAACCGATTTTCATGTACCATAGTTTTGTGATTCGAATGAGCAAGATGAAGTCTCGCAAACGTCCCGTTGCACGCTCAACCCCGTATACCCCGCTTCGTTTCCGCCTTTCGCTTACCCGAACCTATCGTTGTGTCGGAGTACCCTTCCTGTTAGCAAACATAGTACCGAGCAAATAGTTAGTTCGATGGCGCTTTTATTTTATCGATAACTAACCGTAGCACCTGCCGGTACTGATTTTAATCTGACCCACTATTTTTCATGAGTACGGTAAGCACAGCTGTCATGAGAAAAGTCTTCACAGTATATGCCGTGATTTGACCCAGCTGTGAGAGTTCAGTGAAAAAGGAGATGACTCCCCGCAACCCTCCCCAATTGAAGCTTCTGCTCATTTTGTGTTAGCGTGCCATAATTGTGACATAACGCTTATTGTATTTGCCCGTACAATATGTATCTGTCCGTGTACCCATAAGTTCTTTGCAACTCATCAATAAATGCTCACTGAAAACCTAAATTGTTCAAGTGTTTTGTTGACCCGTAGTAGCGATAGGAAGTAAAGGGGTTTGAAATCCGTCACCCCAAATCGACGACCCACGTTCAGGTTTAACACGCGCATCGAAGAAGCAAACTTCAGCGTGACGCGCCGATTACAACTAAGTTTGTTATTTATTGTTGTTGTATAGGTACGACTGGTGCGACTCACATACCAAAATTGTAAACTCACGCTGAGCGCCCGAAATAGGAAAACGTCGACACACACGGATCCGACGTTAAACGTCTAGGGATTTGTCGGACCCTAGTGGGGGCCACTGGCTAAAGTAAAACTAAATAAATTACCCATTTCGAGAAAGTTAGAGAGAATTTTACACTTCCCGGGTTAAACGTGGATAGGGAATAGCGGTTTGGTCTCTTTGACCTGTGAGCAGGTGACGGAGCCAACCTCCCTGGGGACCTCAAAGGTAGTACCTCGTAGACTACGTGCGCAACCCGTCCGGCAGGATCGGAACACATCCTGTGAAGCGCTCCTGCGGCTTGCTAAGCCCCGTCATTTCTTGGGCATGACTCGCGTGGGAAAAGAAATTGAGCAATTGAAACCCATCAGGTCCGCCCTTGAAGTCACGATAGCCGGGGTCGTATCGGCATTGCCGCATCAGGGAAGTGCGTAATGCAGCAGCGTCACGTCGATATATTACACATTAAAGTTAACGTAAGTGACGACTGAAAGTTTAAAGAGACGGAGGAAGTTATTAATGTTTATTTATCGATCAATATGTCGGTTTTTGGACACCCAGAGCAAAAAATGCCTTCCAGTATACACCCTTGGGTATACGGCGTCAAATTGAATGTGCTTACAACGCTCGGAGTGTAGAATACACGCTCTGTCTCCAGACGCCTTCCTTAACTACACATACGTTTGTTACATGTTTTTCTGCAGGAAACTTGAGATAATTAGTTTATATGATTCTAAGAGAAAATAATTATTGATAGAAAGAAATTTTCAGATCAGTTGTCAGAGACACTGTTTAGTCTAACGTTGGACACAGCAGTGCCCGTAAGTTAGATGATAATAATGATAACTTTCTAAAGGGAATGCTATAAATGAGACAAAACTGTGATGCTGCTCACACAGTTTCAATAAATAAAGTTCATTGCCAAGAGCGCAGTTTCTGGCTGCATTGCAGATAACGTTACGTTACTTCAATGTACTGATTTACCAAGTTTACAAGCGCATTGGCTGGTGCTTGACACAATTTATGTTAGCCAAGCATACGCAGAGTACTTCTACGTAAGCCATACTCTGTTAATGAGTCGGATCGGTTTAATTCGAACATTACCTCGCAGACACCTGAATGTGTAAAACAGCTGCTACAAGCATCGACCAGGCTTTGATTTCTTAACAAACTACTACAGGTTATTATGAAAAATTCCTACTGAAATTATGAGCCCTACTTACGTTTCACACCACAAATTGCTTATTTAATCTTTTTCGTTTGCTTGGCTGTAGTGGAGCTTGATCATTGTATAATATATTTTACATATGTTTGGATCACACATGAAGCAAAAATGTGGAAACTTTCAAACGAAATTTTTAAACCGCAATTCCGGTTCCGGTGTGGTTTTTGAACCGGAACACGATTTTCGCCGGAACCGGAATTCCGGTTACTCCCTGATACACAGGTATGAGTTTCGGTAGATATATTATTTGTTTACGAAGAGATCCTACCGTAGAACCGTTGTCGAAATCCAAAAGGACCTGAAGTTTCATTTGAAACGGAGAGAGCGGAGTTTTCGCTGAGCGCGCTAGAGGAGGAAAATCTTGGAAGTTTCTTTTTTGTTTGTAGGTATTACCCATTACAGTTGTTTATCATGATTTTGATTGAAATTGTTTGTTCGATAAAAATGTGATGACGATATCATTCGTAGACCTCTGACCCCATCTTTGGAGTTAAAAATGGCCAACAATTGGGTTGTTAAGGGTTTTTTACCAAATGTGGCAAAGGGGATATACTTATGTTTCGAGCCCGCATCTCGCGGCACAAGAATCACAATGGAAAACGGAGATGACGCGGATCAGCTCATTGAAATATCGATTTTTCACATTTCGGCGTGTTATTGCTGTGTATCAGCGTCGTTATCGAGTGTCTATTGCGTTATCAAGCATGTTAAATGCAATGATATTATAATCCAACGTGACTAAATTTTACGTTTCAGGGGTACAAAGTAAAGTTGCATCTTGGTCCGTGTATTTCTGACGAAAAATTCCCTGTGCAGCAGGGAATAACCGGAACCGTCCTTTTAAACCGGATCCAGAACCCGAAACGGAACCTTGTCTTCAAAACATATATTATATAGTAAAACACATGGAGGTACAGTGGATTTAAACTGTAGTAAAATATATAACTTTTATATTGATCTTAATGCATTGCGATGTTATTATTGCATCTCTCGAATTTTGAAGAACTGAAGAAGCTAATAACGTTTATTTATCGTTCAATATATTGTTTTTAGGACACCCAGACCAAAGAAATGCCTTGCACTATACGGCTTGTGTAAATTGTCTCAAACTTAATGTGCTTCTAACGTATGGAGCGTAGATTAGACACTTTCTCCCTGTCTCCTATCGCCCCGCCCACTTTACTGGACGTACGTTTGCTATTCCGTAGTAAACTTGAAATTATTGGTTTATATAGCTCTGAAAGAAAATAAAAGACGGTATACAATAATTTCTGGTCAGAGGGAGCAATGTTTAGGCCAGCGTTTGGTAAACCAGTACTCCCAGCTGATGATGATGATGACTTTATGATCAAAGTATCATAAATGAGATATATACATAGTGATACTGCTTCTCACAGTTTCAATAAATACAGTTCATCACCAGGAATGCGGTTTCTGGCCTCGTTGCATAAATATTACTTTGTTCCAATGTAGACTAAATTGACTAAGTTTACAAGCGCACTAGCTGATGTTTGTCACAACTTATGTTAGCCAAGGTTACAACTAAGGTCTAAATAATACTACTACTGTTCCCGAATACGGCCAAATTCTAACATAAACCGCAGACTTCTGATCGGGTAATATAGCTGCTACAAGCATCGACTTGGCTTTGTTTTGTTAACCAACGCCTGCAGGGCAAAGATGAAAAATTCCTACTGAAATAGTGTGTCCTACTATCGCTTCACTGGGTAATTTGGTGAGTTAATTTTTTTGTTTGTTGGTCTTGGTACTTGATCATTGTGTATAAGTTACTTGTTTGGACCACAGATGAAGCAAAAGTTTGGAAAATTATAAACAAAATTTTTTAATTGCAATTCCGGTTCCGTTATAGTTTTTGCCTTTTGCTGGAACCGCAACCTGAACGCGATTTCCGCCGGAACTGGAATTCCGGTTGATCCTGGGTCCTGATATTGGTTTGTCATAAATAATTGGGGTCTTGTCCGGTTATTTTATTTTGCAATAACAAGTCCGGGTAATCCCAAATATACACTCCTTGTCTGCGATTACAATTTAATGTCGGATTCTGATTCACAACCGTCTGTTTCTAGTTCGCTCGATTTAACATCCACTGAGGTGACATATTATGTTCACTAATAGTCACACTCGCCCAAAAGAACCATATTAATAATTGATATAATGTGAAATTCAAATGCGTACGCATCAATGGTTATGTTGGAAAATGTAGTAGTAGCCGAAAATAGTCGCTACGTACAAACTCTAAAGTTTCTCTAGCTGAGAATCTGGTCAAAGAAAATTAATTTCAAAATTTTAGGGTGCTTGCTGCTTACCAAAGTGCAACTGTAGCCAGTGTACAACTGTAGTGGTAAATTTTAATTTGTGCCACATAGAAAGTTAGTTGAATTGTACTTACACGTAAAAGTTAGTTGAATTGTACTTACACTGACACAATTACCGTGTTGAC
>JASANE010019271.1:0-40703 GCA_030248225.1 Trileptium ribeirensis
AATGGATTTGGGTTTTTAATGTTTGTGGTCAACTGTACATATAATTGGTGTTGCATAATTGCAGGTGAATTAATATTGTGGCATTATTTCTTTCCTTTTCCCAGACAGCATATTATAAACAGTTTCGAGTATCTTTTTACAGGGGCTATAGAGACTCTGGCAGATTGACCTCATGAAATTAGGGTTACTAAACAGAATTTACGGTTAGGATCAACGTCTATGACTAAGTTTATTGAACGACGGTTGTATACATAGCTTCACAATTTATTCCAACATCTATCCGATAGCAACAAAATTGGCAGGTCTATCAAATGTTTATAGCACATGATATATTAGAGATTTAGTTGAGAATTGTGACGGTCTTAATTGCATATCATTGGATTTTCAGTAAATGTTTGATAAACATGAGTGTGCAGACCATAATTTACCAGGTATTCATCCCAACTTAAGTTTAACTTTCCGGTATCTAAATTATAGTTGTGAGAAATTTGATTCTGCAGAAAATGGTGGTATTTGTGTTGTTATTGCCATGCACGTCGCTATTTTCATTTTAAAGCTGATCCTGCCAGATTTACTGGCTTTACATGTAGATATCCATGTAAGACCATTGCAGGCAGTCAAAATTAGTCACTCCAAGCAGGGTCTGTAAAAGAATCAATTGAGAATTTAATTAGCACAAGCCAAATTAAATGATTTCCCAATTATTGGTAGGTCATAATTGAATTGTATGCTCAATGCAAAACTACGTAAGGATATACAAATACAAGTCGAAACCACGACATGTTTTGAGGATGGTTGAATCTTATATAGATTTTGCAAGAATAATTATGTTTTTATGTACTCTATATGTGATACACACATAAGTGTTTTGTATACGCAAGTAGGGAATCACAAGTGGGTAAAAATAAAAACGCATTATATACTTTATTATATTGCACACAATGCTGCAATCTAGCCGCTACCATGGTCATCCCCAGGAACTAGGCCCTACGAACACCTTCTTTTCCACCCGCGGCTTGGCTTCTAAATACAAAAGCAACCTTGTAAAGTGACTTAGCCTACGATATATCTTTGTGTATTTAACATACGGTGCAAGACATCATATCAGTAAAATAGTATAGCTATAGAAATACTTCGAACCACGGTTTCATCTAGCAAAGCGCCGATACAGCGACGCGTCCAGTATTTGTTGGTGAAGAATGGTTAAAATTTTTTGATTCAGGAGAAAGGGAGAGGATAGGCATTCGGCCAACCCAAGGGAGGGAAATCAGTTGGTTGGCGACGGAAGCGACGGAACTCGACGGGGGTGGGAAATCAATTTTTTCTGATTTTTGCTAATTTTCCCTCGATTTTTGCGGACTTCCAGCAGTATTTTCCTATTTTGCCTCGATATCGTATCGCTGATGTTATGGAGCATCGTTTCAAAATATAGGCGCAGAACATATTTCGTTAAGGCAGTACCATTGATACTTCACAAAACTATCGTGGTGGTGGATTCATCAGCCCTCTGTGTGGGTTCTTGTGCCGATATAAGCGTTGCTATATTATATATGCCCGTTTTTAGTATTACCAGCTAACAAAATCGTTCAGCATAGTGCAGAAAACTTCATCGTTGTAAGTTTTATTGGTGCTTATGTTCATTTCATGGTGCTAAAGGTTGATAACGCATTTTTGATTGAGTTTTTACTGGGTGTAAATGTGATAACGGTGACGCAGCTGCATGGCGCAACTTCCTAACACCATGCCCATACGACCCCGGCTATCATAACCTCAAGGGCGGACCCTAAGTTTTCTATTTTAGCCACTTTTCTTGGTCAGACCCAAGAAGTTACGGAGCTTAGCAGGCCGCAGGCGCGCTTCACGGGGTGTGTTCGGACCCCGCCCGATTGGTTGCGCACGTGTCTAGTATCTGGGTATGATTGCTGAGGTCCCCCAGGGAGGTTGACACCGAAACCTGCTCACAGGTCATAATGTCATACCGATATTCCCTATCCTAGCCTAAATGGAAGTTGTTTTATCTAGCGAAATTTAAAGTAAAATGCGCGAAAAGCTTGATTTGGCTATGTAAATTTTGAATTCCACTGAGTTTATCCTTAGCTGAGCACTTTATCCGTTGTAGCCACGTGGCCCCCACAGGGTTCCGACATTCCCTGAAAGTTTAACGTCGGACAATCTAATCGGTATCCTAATAACCCATTTATCCGTATTTAGTAATAACGTTTTCCTAGTAAATTTTATCCCTATTTGCGTGTACTGATTTCATGAGCGAGTTCGATTGACAAATAGGGTGGACCACTCTCGCTACAATTCCGTGATTTTCACATACAAGTACTAGTGGCGAACTGCACGTGTCAGGGCTTGGAACATTCCCCTCGTCAAGCCGTGGCACGTGGAGTTGGCCCGTTCATTTGAACGTCTTTATTACGCTAAGAATCCAATAACACGGGACACGTCACGTAATTTTCAAGAGTTTATTCAAAGCTATGTACAGCATTAGTAAATGACAGGCATCCAGTAAGGTACACGAACAAATACCAGCGGAGACAGTAACAATGTACCAATCCGATCATTCGCTCCCTTTGTCCAATGCGAAAAAAAGGGGAAAACAAAAAAGAGTGGCGCGAGCGAAGTAGTTCCCGGTATTACCGGACCAGAATCTATATACCCGAGGCGTTTCACGTCGAACGTTAACTAAGTCAGCTGTCGCTCGGGCTATGCGTCTGGCGTGCTTCGAAGTTCGCTCCTAACAGCGCGCGGCGGCGCATGCACTTTGAGAACTGTACAGGGGAAGAGAACGGATTGGTTACAGCATGGACAGGGCATGGATTCGGGTACGGGGAAAACGTAGGCCTACCATACAAGATAAAATCAGTAGCATTAGAAAAAGAAATCAACTATGATACAGATTATTGCATTGTTAGGGCAAGCGATTACCTACAACCGTCAACGAGTATAAACAACTAATCCTGTTTCAGCCAACGAGACACCTTCATCGCCGTCAGGTGCAGATGTTAAAACGCTGTCCGCGTGCATCGCCCGTCCTACAAATGTTGCCTAGCGTTCCTAGCAAGTCACTCATTTCACTCCGTCCCACGGCCAGGTTCTTCTCTAATTCTCCAATAGCCGTTGTCTTAGCAACTTTAGTAGCCTGACCGAACGTTTGACAATCCCGAGCCCTTATAGCCCATAACCGGTAGACCGGTGGCGGTGCGGTTGATTTTGGTGGCGGGGTATCCCTTGAACTATGTTGTGTCGGCAGGGGATACAGTTTTAATTATTCCGCAGGAACGCCCCTGGTTACTATTTCGGTCGGCTAAATAGATAAGAGGCACGGACAGTTGTTTTCTCTAGCGATTTCCTAAGCGACCGAGGCCGCATTTCTAACTGTTTTGAAGGGTTGCCGTGCCCTTCCTACCAATGGAACTCGTTTCGCCTGGGGTGGGTTGGTACTTTTCTTTTGGGGGTTGTTTTGGTTGGTTCCTTTCTTTCTTTTTCTGGCTTTGTTCTCCTTTTTGTTTCCTTTGTTTCCTTTGCGGTTGCTCTCGTCTTTTGTGTTCACTCTCCCTAACTTATCCTATTGCCTTACAATACCGTACACGTTATCGTTGTACAGTGGCTCGACTGCACTATCGAAATTGTGCAGTCGAGTTAACAACAAAATTTTATTAAATTCACTCAGACCTTGATGGTCGAGTGGTTAAAACTGAAATTTCTGCAGCGGGCTTAATTTCCCCGTGCAGGATCGAAACTCAGTCAAGGAAAACAAAAAAGAGAGAGAGAGAAAAATGGTGAAAAGATAAATCGGGGCATACATAGTACATAGCCTAACGGGCAACCGGGGATAAAATAGAAAAACACTTAAACTCAGCGATCGAGTCGCTCTGAAAAGAAAACGGGGTTTTGCACTTGCTCGGTTTGGGGTCAAAATGGTTCGCGAGAGGTCGCGATTTTATTCTTTATTTAAAAGAGGATATTCTAGCCCATTTTTCTGTTTAAGGGCGAGGCATATTGCCGAGCTTTTGGAAGCGGACACGGTGGTGGATTGTGATCTCTAACGATGCGGTCGGTTCATTTTAGTACAGGGAGTTTTACCATTCACTATCGCCGAGCTTAACCACGGCTGCATGCTACGGTGAACGTCGGTAGACTTAATAGTTGAACAGAGACAATTTCGAAGCAAACATGGTGAGGCGATATCTTTTACAAGCGCCTAGTAAGTTTAGTCCTGAGGGGCCGCCAAGGGCTCGTGACATCGGTAGCTGATCCTCATGTAAAGCTGGCATCAACCGTCCTGTTGGCAAACAAATCAAACACTGGCCAAAATCGTGTGAAGATTGTAATAAAATCGCTCCTTGCGGAGTGCCAATACCTTATGCTCAAGCTAAAATCACTTAGAATTTGTTTAGTCTTTTGTATTTCCCCAAATTTTCTTAACTCAACTGACAAAATAAATTTTAGGGCTTTCTAAAGCCCGACAGAGGCTAATCCTCCGTTCCTAACTGCAACGTCAGTCCGAGCTCAAGCAGCGGCATGAGCATCGAACGGTCTACTAAACTGAAATTTGGTAAACCATAAGCATAATCAGAAACAAGCGAGTAAGCGAATCCTTATGATTTCGTGGTAAAGTTTTACCGTGGTCAGCTCAGGAAAATTCGACAGCCCTAACTCAAGAGTAATAAGTCATGTAAAAGCACGGACGAAGGGCGTCCATTTTTTGATTTGTCTAACCTATGACCACGGGGAATCAGAATGACTTCGACTGGTGTGCTCACAATTCAGCACCCCCCGTGCTATCGCTCAAACTGCCCAAACGGAACTCGACCCGAGGAGGTTTGTCCAGAAACTTGTAAAAATGTAGCAAGTCGGAGTGGAAATTGAGACGTCCGACGACGGGCGTCAGGTCAACCTACAGGGTGTTAGATCGTACTACTGCGTACTAAGTTTTTTACGGTCTGTTACATTTCAATCTGGGGAAAATAAACCCCCATGCACCTGGTTTTCATCACTTACAATATTCGGTCCGGGACAGCTATTGCTGGTCCCCTTCCGCGAGACGGAAGATGTCTACGCGGGTCCTCCATCGGTCGAATCCCATTCCAAGCGTAAAGCAAAAAGAAAAGCACGAAAGAGCAGAATAAACTGCGAAACAAAACCACAATAATTATTGCGTCGGAGCCGGTCAGTAAAGTCGACCGAACTCCGCGCTGCCGAAGTCGAACTGATTCCAAGAGACGACGCGGTAGTCGTCGCTTCAAAATTTTCTGCTATGTTAGAGCATGGCGATTTTGTCGCCATCCAATCGGCGACGTTCTTTTGACGCCCACTTTTTTGAGGTCAAACCCGGGCGCCCAATCGAAAAATTCCCCGAATTTTATTTTTGACAGCTATCGTAAACCCTGGGTCCCCTTTAGAGAGAGTCGGCTTCAATCGAAATTGCCGACATCAATGTTGAACCCTCCGAATACTCGGAGGTCGACCATCTGTGAGTTTTCTCCCAAAATCTCCGATTTTACCCCATCTGTAGTCCCAAATTCTTGTCAGAAACTTGTCGAAAACTCATTACTCAGATCTTTTAAACCCCTTACCTAACTTAGCTTGGTCGTTATCCCCCAAATGTCCCACGAAAGCTGCTAAATCACCAGTCAAATTTTCAAAATTTTAAATCTTTTCGCCATGCAAAGTGCTTAAAGTAAGCTGGGATATGTCTTTTTGGTGTTCTGGTCCTCACCCATCAAATTTTCCTCCCAGCTAACTCGCCGATTTGAAGCCAAATTTCTGCTATTTAGCGAGTTAGCTGCCTCATCCATCACCTAATTAAGCTTATTTGGAGGGCATCTGGGGCTAAATTTTATCGCCCTATCCATGGATAAACGTGCAAACATTGCACGTTTATATGTTGGCTTACAAGATAAAGCCAAACATTCCTAGCATTCCGAGCTAATGGCTTTTCAGATATCCCGACAGGACGTCTTTGGACGTCCCGAAAGGGGGGGGAGCCGAAAGAGGTAATGAGCCGATCTCGCGGCCTGGGACGCAGCACATTCCTACGTATCCTCTGAACTATCCGGGGTCCTATTCAGGAACTCCCGGAGCCCGTGGGAGGGCCCTAAATCTACCCCCCCGTCTTTCCTACTCCCATGTGTCCAGTCCGTCCGTAAAACTCACGAATTTAGTAGAATTTAACACGTCCTGTCCTTGTTTATCCTGTTTTTTGTCATGTCCTTATGTACTATATATATATATATCCATATATATATCTAAATATATACACATACATGCATGTACACAATACTCATGAACACATACACACACTACACATGAGACACACAGGCGACCTGAGCGACAGAAAGGTCGCTCAAGTTCACACTAGAAACATGCAGAACCACAACAACAACAACAACAACAACACCAACAACATCAGCACAACAGCACAGCAACACACACACATATATACGCATATACAGTCACGGCGACAGCAGCAACGACAACCGACCAAAAAGTCGGTTAGAGAGAGTGGAAAAGAAAGAAGAACGGAAAAGAAAGGGCGTGGGAAGGAAGTCGGGGCAGGTGGTTCTCGAGGGAATTTCGAGGGGCTGGGGCGAAATTCGGTCCCAGGACGAAAAACGGGGCCGAATGATACCAAACACGAGGGGGGTAGACGCAGTGGCGGGTCGGGACCCAATTTTGGGTTCCGACATATATTAGCATACGGGGTTTTAGCGGGCTTCCCCGCTCTAACGGTTGGGCGGAGCGACGCCCGCTGGGCATCGTTGAACTCGCCTTGGGAGGGGTGTTTTCCCTGCCTTAACGGCAGCGGGTAGAGGGGCACTAAAATCACGACTGTTAAAGACTGTTAAAGAGAGTGTCGGCAAAAAGTGGGGGGCGCATTTTCGGCCGTCCCGGGTTAACGGGGCGACTGAGGGAGACCCGCCGGGCATCTTTGAAGATGTCTCGACACGACGAATGCAATGAGGGGCCTTATGCCTACTCTTGAGTTGGGGTTAAATTTTCGATCGGTCTGTACACACTTGCAGCCGGTATGCCAAATTGGGGGGGGCACATTATCGGTCAGAACGGGCTAACGCGAAGTCGGACAAAGACCCGGCGGATATCGTTGCACTCACCAGGGGCGGGCGAATAGAATGAGGGGTCGCATGAGCACATTTAGGGTGTGGGGTCAAATACGAAGTTGGTACAAACAGACGGCATTTTATGTAGAATTTTCGTAGTGCATTAGAAAACAGAGAAATAAGTTATATGGCAGCGGGATGACTGGTCCGATCGAGACCCGCGTGGCCTCGTCAGATGCCTAGATGGGTAGGCTACTTGGAAACACGCGTACCTTCACTTACTGATCCAAGGGTAACCGGAAAAACCAGTTGTTAGTATGGTGGTCAGGCAATTTTGGGCGTCAAAGGATGTTATAAACGAAAGGTTTTGATACGGTGGGGCGGAAAAATAGACACAACGAGTCACGAAGATCAAGCAGTACACTTATATATGCATAACTATATTTCCATATAAGCCTAGGTTATGTCCACTCGGAACCATGGTCACCAGCCAAACCTAGCGTAAGTATGGGCTGTTAATTGAATGTTTACCTGTTTGTCCCTAAAATATCTCAGGAAATCCTCCAGCGATTTGTGATGTTTCGAGCTCGTTCGAAAGCTCGGAAAATTCTCTATCGAAAAGTACTCGGGGCCTTTTTGGTAAATCTGAACCGTTAGACGGTTACGGGCCGATAAACAGGCCCGAGGTCCATTATTTCCGCATAATCGGAAACTACCGTAACCCATTGATTATAGTTCACTTTGGCAACCATTAAGCTATGGTTTACTTCGAACCAGGTAAAATTGATAGTCCTGATTTTGATTACTTCCCGATCCCTTAAATTGTCAAAGGCCTCCTATTCCCGGACGGTCTAAATTTTGAATTTTCAATAGGGAAACAGAGGTAGTTGGTCGAGTTCCGCTCGGGTCTTCTGTTCAATCTGGTCAAAGATTCTCGTAACCTCCTTATCCTCTTAAACCTGACCAGTTAACCTGTCACAATTCCTCTGGGCTCGCATGAGCCTATCCAATTGCATACAATCATGCAATAAACCATGCAATGGCAAAGGTTATATAGGTGACAAAACATAAAAAAGGCAAAATGTATGTACTATACAACAATACGCAACGCAACTATCGACCACCATGGCACCATGCAACACCTGAAGACTTTATTCCCTTAACCTCTGTCTGGTTCGATTTGAGACGCGTTCAGTCCATTCTGGCGCCGAAATCCTCTAAAATAAACGTAACGGGCCGGAACAGGCCTGTTACATATGCTCTATATGTTTCACATGTATATTTTATATGCTCTATATTTTCACTTGGCTTTGAACAAAGAATTTCAAAATTTGTTTTGCGTGGACCCTTCTTTTTTACGCACTTTTGCGTGGATTCTTGGTTCCACGGCCTACTCAGTTTTACATGATCCTCACGGTTTTGTACGTCCGGACTCGTTTTTTTCTGAGCCCGAGTCTATAATATTGTACAACTGGACATTATGATATACGGCCGTACTTGGTACATTTTTTGTATATTGTATGCTCTATATGCTTTATATGTATATATTTTATATGCTCTATATTTTGTTCCAAGATTGTTTTATAAGACTTTATTACTACATATAGATAATAGCCTGCTGTATAATTTTAGTCTTCTGTTTTATTTTCACAAATTGTTGTGGACTTTATTTTGATTGGTTTTGTGCCTCTTTAGATAGTGAAGTCAGAACCACGGCTTATGAAAACGCACACAGAGGTACATTTTAAAGTTAATATACTACAACCAACAACCATACGCTTGCTTATAATAATATTGGTTAATAGGGTCAAAACGACAGTCAAATTGAATTTTTTCTTGCGTCTCTTAAAAATAAATTGCAAATAGAAAAAAACGACAGAACGCACGTTTCCGCCGTATAAACGACGACACCGGACATTTACATACATTTTATAAAGTTATATATGTGCATGTAGGGTTGAAATGTGTTAAAACTGGTAAAGTTGTCCCATTATAGAAGAAATGTTTTTGACCGTATTGTAGGTATATGACATTCTTTTCGATTTGTTGCAGGACCTACAGCTCAGTGAGGACAAAGTGATTTATATAAATGTATACGCAAAAACTATTGAGCTTTAAATTAAAAATACACACTTTTAAAAGTACATATCTTGCTAAGCTACAACCATATGTTTATATACATACACAAACAAGTAGTATAATAATTTAGTAGGCATATAATACAACATAGAGTGTATTATGTAGGTTTTTAAGTGTGCGACACTTGGTCATTACTCATATACATTGTGTTATCCGATGCTGTGGACGTTGTTTGGATACTTGCCAAGTATTGCGGAGTCAATACCCAGATTCTTTAGACAGTATCGACTACACCTCCAATGTTATCTGGGCTTATAGACTACATTTCTGGATTCATTGTTGGCTGCTAAAATGAGCTGTTCGAATTGTAGTAAGGCTTGATCATATATATACAACCAAACACTAGATTATGTTTCCGTTGTAACTTGTAATTCTTCTTTCAAAATTTTGGTAAAAATTCCTGTGGCGGTAATTACTGATGGTCCACTTTATTGCTGGATACCCGATAAAATTTGACCAGAAAATGAAAATTATGGATTGCAGCCACAAATTTTCTGGGTAGGCGTAATTTATTAATAACCACAACTTGTCAAATTACAGGGTACGTCTATATTATACAACCAGCAAGTACCCAGAAAATTATTGCGTGCGTCAGATTTTGCAAGATCCACAAATTTGCAATTTTATGGGTTCCAAGTAGCACAGAAAATTTATGAAAAATATTTATTCCCCATCAGATTTAAAGTCTGATGATCTATTCCTGTTGGAAATCCCTTTAAAGTACCAGTCGGATGGGATTGAAATGAAAACGAAAAATTCGTAAACTTGGCCGTTCTTCCACACAGTCTAGCTATGCACACAAGCGTTGAACGACCTACTCTTTTAGCCAGATGCGGTGTATGTGGAATCATTTATTAGAAATATTGCTTCAGGGGCGCACTCAGGGGAAGAACCAAGGGGCTTGGCCCCTTCTTTAGTTTCCAGTTTTATGGTTATTGCAGCTTTAGGTAAAAATTTTTTACTCTCCTGCGAAAAACGTCAAAATTGACAAAACTTTCACCTTAATACCGTGAACAATTTCTGCGTTGCGCGCTGGATAGTATATTTCAGTTTTATTTTTTCCAGGCCCCTCCCTTAACACAAACCTTTAACCGGCTCCCCCTTTAGTAAAATTTTTCGTGCGTCACTGTATCTGTTTGTCTAATATTCTAAAAATTCATGTGTTATAAGCAAGCATTTCTACTGTTGAAATAAAAACAGCGATTTCAAACGGTGGTTAACCTTCAAGATTTCAGCTTGCTGCCATTCTAAGGATATCTGTATAATTAATTTGTCTTGTCTATAGTTTGAAGAATGTAAACATAGGTAATATATGTAACACAATTATATAGTGAAATTTGTGCCTTAAAATCTCTGTGAGGTTAGCTATATTACAAGTCAGTTGTATAATAACCAAACCTGCGCAAATATGGTTGTGTTGTTTATACTCTTACATTCTCGCTGTCCCCCTCGCTTGAACTCGCCACAGCCATACGTGCAAATCTTTGAAAGGGTGCGTTGGTATGCTACAGCTGTTGCATAATGTATGTTATATGTAATATTAAATAGCTAAAACACAAACGTAATTTTAAATCAACTATTCTCTATGAAGGCCTTATTTTTTGTCGCATGCGGAATGTGGTTAAACGGTTCATCGCCACAGTTTACAAGAAGTGTGCTGACACATCGATGGGATATCTTTCACGGTTTATCGCCTCCAGATCACTACAGTTCTTTCTCGGGTGCGTTGCGGCTCTGTTAAAGACGCAATGTCGTGAGTTGATTAACATGAAGACACAACTGTGGGAATTTGGTGAATTCTTTGTCCATTAGCAATCATGGTTACATATATACGTGGTTTTTAACATTTATCCCGCAATCGAATACAATTATAATAGCTGTTCAGGTTTTGAAATATATGGGAACTTCACATTTGTGATAATTTTTCGTGAAATAACAGATGCTATAAAAATTTTGCCTGAAATGCGTTATGATGGTTTCCAAAAACTATTACTAGCGCTTTTGTGTATTTCAATTTTAAATAATTGATGGATTGATTTTGTCACGTACGAAATTGATTTTTAATATTTCAAATTATTAGACATTTATGATCGAAATTTTCTACTTATGGATAAATAAATAAATAATAAACATATCCATATTTTACAATCACCGTCACATAGTACTGATCGTTTGCGGTTTCTTAATCATTATTAATTGTACGTTGGATCGCGGTCTGATATTTGTTTGATTTTTGCTTAAAAATTAATGGATTGATTGATTGACTAATTGCTTGCCTGGTTAATAAGCTGATGATTGACTGGTGATTTAATTAAGTTATTATTGAAATGGCAAACGTCTAACATTATATATGTCTACTCTTGTTATAAAATTTATTATCAATGAAGTAAAATTATTTTTATATGACGGCGTAGCCTGAATACATCATCGAGTTAATTGCGTAAAAATGCGAAAGTGTAAACATTTCGTGTTGCTTTTGATTTGTGAAACGAAAAACTCAGTGCATTAGATTATTGCCGGGTTGTAAGTTTCACTGAAATATAGCAAAATACATGAATAAATAAAATGATTGAATAAATAATTAAATAAATACATAAACAACCAAATAAAAATAAATAAATGAATAAATAAATAGACAAATAAAGTAATTTTTAGGGCGTTCGTTGGGATAATTTATAAATCCAATTTTATTTATTTCTTCGCTAAGCCAGCAAAACATCAGGTCGCTCTTTCGTTTTTTAACGGAAAATACAATAATAATATGTTAATGATAGATTTCAAGGCGGAATGATGTACTAGCTTGGTTTTAGTTGGTGGTGGTACACTATCATTACCTCTATTGTGGGCGTCGACGAAAGGCACCACCGTCTCAGTTGTGCAAGCAGTTTTGGCTTCGACGCCAGTTTCGTATGAATAATATTCGGTTGCTTTGGCTTTTAAATTTTTATTCGGTCTTACGAGAACCGGGAACCTGGATTGCCTTTTAGTTTGGTATAAAAGTTTCTTTTCGCGGAATTTACAATAATAGAAAAGAATGTTTAATAATGTCACAGCACAGCATTTTAGCATAGGCAGACGAGAAAACAAGAATATGCGACTTTTCAGTTCGAATCGAGGAATTAGACGCAGTGAATTGTGTTTTTGCTGCACCCGGTTTGAGTAATGACACCGTTGCAATTGTATAGTAAACATCTATATACCATCAATATTTTCCAACTATAGTTGGAAATTACAGTTCACAAAAACGAAAGGTTTAAAATTATAAATTTTAGCAAATTCATACATAAGCGAACCGCAAGCAACACCAAGTTCTGTAACCTGGATGCAATATCTCCTTCAATAATAAAACAGTTTGCTGATATACAAGTGTATCCAATCAGGGCTCTTATTAATGAATCAATTACACCGCAGCAATGGCTCTTCGCGAAAAGATGGCTATTATCTATCCTTGGCTCAAAAAACCTAATGCAGACACTAACGGTATGAGCAACTTTCGTCCACTGTCAAATTAGTCCTTTACGTCGAAGCTCATCGAGCGCGTAGTCCTGCATCAGCCAAATTGTCATCCGGAGAAAAACAACCTGATTCCTACGTATCAGTCTGCCTACCGTTCCGGTCATTCAACTGAGAAAGCACAGATCAGGATCTGTAGATACGTGCAAAGCACATTTCATCGCTTGCAAATGACTGCTTGTGAGTTTACACTTATCAACAGCATTCGACACTACTGACCATTCTATTATAAAGGAACGATTGTCTAGAACTGTCGAAATTCACATACCTTATCCGTGGCGTACCACAAGAACGTGTTATTGGTCCCACACTCTTCACAACATATCAATCGCTCATGTTACTGAAATAAGCGTTGAAGCGGGATTTTCCGCTCATGGCTATACTGATGATATTCAAATATACAAACATTTTGACATCGATGAGCTTAACCATGTTGTCGAGTCTCTGCAGAAACTGTTGCTGACGTTCCGGCATAGGCTCTACAACAACAAACTCAAACCAAACGAGTCTAAAACTGTAAAACTTCACTGCTTTACTTTTGCCGTAGCTATTTCCCTGGACTACCACTACAATTCTACATTATATCCCAACGCACCCTTCAACGAGCGTGAAAATATTCGGTGTTATGCTGGACAGCAGACTAACCTTTGTCAAAACATAACTGAGCTGTCAAGTTCGTACACATGGCTACTCCGCGAAATCGGTCGGATTCGGCAACGCTTAGATGTCGAAACGACGAAAGGCATCGTAGCGGCTTTGTAATATACATCCAGAATCGACTACAGCAACGCACTGCAGCTTGTCCACGACATACATACAACTCGTCCGTCATTTACTACACAATGCCTTTCTGGCACGCGTGGCTGCGAACACATAAGTCTTGTGCTGCGTGAGCTACACTAGTTGCGGCCAGACCAGCGAACTAGATACAAAGTGATCCTGCTGATTTACAAAGCTCTGATGTCTAACAGCCTGCATACATTGCTGAAATGTTTCACCGATCAATTATACCTCGATCAGCCAATAAAAGAGTATCATTCATTCTCGGAATAGCAGTTTCTGGTTTGTCGGCTCGTCCTTATGGAACAGACCGCCATGAGCTTTATAAATGCCTTATTATTATTATTGTGGTTGTTAAGAAGAACAAATTAGAGGTATGCAGCCGGTTGAGGCCTGCCGAAAATTCTACAGCCAACGAGATCCAGTTTACACATGGGACCTTACAGGCACTGCGATCATCAATAGCGTTTCTTTTCTCATTGCTGCCAAGCGTTAAAGAAATCCCAATTTTACAAATAATCCCGCTCGAGTCACAGACAAAGCTATATTCCAACATACTTATGCTAAGCAGTATCAGAATAATTAGCCAAACACCGTAATAAATTATAAAGCGGTATGTTTTTAGGCTGGCCTTGTTCTGCTCGGTCTCCATGCAATTTCGGTACCAACAACTAATGCTGGCCCTTTTACCACTGTTATATGTCATCAGTCTTCGGGTCTTGGTCACTTCCGAGGTAATATTTGTAATAATTGTGAAAATAATCACGTCATAATATAAAAATATGCACAGGCGTATCATATAATATATTTGAGAGGGCCTATGATTTGGGGATCATGTCAAGTCCCATATGACAAAGGATTAAAGTTTTGTTGTGAGCCTAGGCTAAGTTTATGCTGAGCCTTATCGTTAGGCTTAAGCGTAGACTCAGGCAAAGTCTTAGGCATAGCTTTAGCTTAGGGAGACAAACCGTCGTACCATAATTCGAAGGTGAAAATGCCGACGCGATCGATAGGCTTCACATAATTCGACTTGCCTGTGTGGGAAAGGAGTGGTCGGCATGGTAAAATTTCAATCGAGCACAAAAGCAAAGCGCTTAAGCTGTGTTGCAGGACACGAAAGAATTCAGTCTACTTTATAAGCATCGCTTTGTCTTCTTGTCCTGACTAATTGTTGAGTACATTAATATACTTAGTTCGATGTCTCTACTTTTTGAATGTTATATGTTACGGTGTTGAAGATCCGACAGAAGGAACATTTCCAATCCAATATGAAAGCATAATAAATGTGAATATGAGTGTTCCTGCTGAAAAAAGGAGATATCTTTTGGGGTGATCGATAAATGGGCGTCCAAAGGCTATTCTAGCATTACTAAATAATAGTTAGTATTTTCCCTGATTTTTCTCTGACTTCCCAAGGAAGGCCGGAAACTCTGTGGTGACGGTTTGGTAAACCGTGAGCACAGAGGTCTTCGCCGTTTAATTACAAATATTAAATGTCCCCATGCTCGTCATCTTGGATCTTCTGTTTAGCGGCATGAGCAAAAGTCGTCGTTTTATAAATAATATAAATTTATATGTATACGCATTTATGGAACAAAAAATTGAGAAAAAAATGTCAATTTTATATATATGATAATATTTTAAATTGATCGAACCTACCAACCGCTTATTGCGAAAAAGCTGTTTGTGACAGATACGACCGGACTTGAGAAACTTAAATTTGAACAGTGTCACTAGATTGTGATTGTCTAAAAACTAACATGCATCGGTGTGCGAGAATTTGTTCCATCACCATTAAAAGCATACATATTTTCATTATATTTATATATATTAACACATAAGTATATTAACATATTTCGCACAACTCTACACAGACGAGCTAATGCTAATACACATAAAGCGCATTTTTCGTTTTAATCTTAAAATAGCTAGAAAGTTCGAAAGTCATAATTTTTAGGGACACTCATTTTTTTGATTGAGCCATGGTATTTGATTCGACGATGCCGCAACTTTATTATATTATACCTGGGGCATTCAAATTATTTAAACATCAAAATTACCTCAAAATTAATGTAAAGCTCGAAAGATTTCCATCATCTGTAACATTTGCACCTAATCTGCGTTAAATTTACATAAATAAGCCTTAATACGCAGGGCAGCTATAAATCTTTTGTCCGCAAAAACGCCTTAGAAGAACATGAACTTACAGTATTTTGTAGGTTTTGTCGACCGATAGATATTGACGAGTGTTTGTATTTCTAACCGATTGCCATCAAATTAATGCGTCCACAACTCTCCATTCTCGAGCAGTACTGTGCAGAAAATCGATGCTTTTAGGCCAATTCAGCTGCTGAATTAATTAGTACCGTGCTTGAAAATCACACGGTGTAGTTGGAATCTTCTAATGTGTTTTCGTATATAGGTATACGAAATATGAAATACCAGTAAGCATCACACTAAAAGTTACACAGCCACAGGAATATGTTTTTACAATACTACAAGTACTGCAAGTATACAACTACATTTTGATTTAGCTACCTTGTTTTTAGGGAAGTAATTTTCGCACGACACGTTTTACCCCCCACAAATACTGAAATATATTGTAGGACACAAATGGACACACGGGCTGTTTGTGCCAGATTTAGGTAAAATAACAGGTTTTTGTTATACCATCATTTTGGATTGGAATTTCGTTTCGCATACTAGCTCTGATACTAAAATACATTTGTCAAGAGTTATTCGGAAATTCGCACAAAGGTATAATGCCAAACTTCTATTCCGGAATGAATTTGTGTTGTATTCATGATATTTTTTCAGCTACATATATTTGATTTAGGAAATAAAATGGCTAAATGCTGAATGTTAATGGTCCCTCCTTTTAGACTTGAGACATCCTGCTGAATTTGTTGAGGTAATAAGGGTTAAGTAAATTTATCAGTTAGGTTAATTCATCGAAGTCTTTTACTGATTGCAATCCATTGGAAAAGTGGATTCAGCAACGATACGCACGCAAGCTCGCAGCTAAATTATCATGCAACCGTCGTAGATTTAAAAATTTTGAAACACTTAAACGAACACAGAACACACATGTCTATTTCAAGGTTTGCACAGTAATGCAGCTTGTGCAGGAGGTTTTGACAGTAGATCGCTGCCTGCGACTGTTGGACAAATCAATAATTTTAATTTATGATTATTAGATAGTGATTTTAATCTTATTTTTAAAGTTATCTCCAGTTTGACTTAACATTGACATAATCGACTCTGTCGCGCTTATCAAGATTGTTTCGGAAACTTTCTGAGGCAAACTGCTAAAAGGATACTAATTGTCTCCGTTAGGGTATGCTGGGAGTAGCATTAGTGTATCATCACCTGTCCTTTTCAGCTTCACTGTTTGCATTAAGAAGGATAATGGTGCTCTGAAATTATAACATTTTTCAGTCCTACAATTATTTAACAACTAGTTCGACTTGGTTAAATTTGAAGCACGTGTTTCGGGTATTAGTGTATCATAGTCTGTCTATTTCGGATTCTCTGCCTATAGATTTATATAATGACATTATTTGCTTGAAATGTTGCATTTAATTTTGCTCACTGCTGTAAATTACTTGTTGATTCAGGATGCAGGGTGCGTCAAAACTAGCATAGCGCTAACATTGTTTATTCGGTTAGATTCGCCATCGTTACGTTGCTGTTACCCATCGGATAAAGTAATTTGCAAAGGTAGCTTCAAGGAGGCGATTTACGTATTGGGTTAACGACTTTTGCTTTTAATTGTAACGCTAATAGCGTGCCTGATATGATAATTGTTTGTTGTTGTAGTTCATGAGAGAACACGGCTGTCAAGTGTTTCGGTAGGCTCGTTTTAGATACACAACATCCGAAAGATATCTCTAATCATGTTGCGGGCACAATGCATTGCGATCCTAGAATAATGTTGTCACGCTAAATATGACCCTTTGGGAATTGGTTATACGATAGCTAGCAACGCTTAACAACTATATATTATGTATAACAGAAATTAATCCTCTTTAAATGATATCATGGAAGAAATTTTTGCGATTTAAATAATATATAACAGAAATTTATGCAATTCTAATGAAATATATCACATAAATTTTTGCAATTGACTGAAATATTTCAACGAAATTCATTTACTTTAAATCAAGAATATGACGATATAAAGATGTATTCAATTAAGGACGCATGTATACATAATTCCTCTAAAGTTCAGTCAAATGTCGCATATCTGAATTTAGAATGATGCTGTTTTGGTGTATTTGAATTTTAAGCTTAAATTATTTTAACATAATTTGTGAAATTGCAAGCTGCAGTTCTACGATGAACTGTAATATAATCAAAATATGCATTTATCGACCTGTTTGCTATTTTCTTCCTCTATATTTTGGTAGGAATTTGTTCTATGCGTTTGCGGACAGACGGTTTGTTGTTTCCAATAAGAAGGACTTCTTAATTCGAGTCATTTGCTTAATTATTTGTTCGTGTATGATTAATATTTAGCTGTGTTATTCTGCCGAAACCGATTAAAACAACATGTCGATTTTATATTTGCTTAATTATGAAATTGCCAAAATAACATATTTCTTTGCTTCTTTCTTCATCGACAATAAAAATTGCGGCAAAGGCATAGTGATTTGGCCACGCGGGACCGCGAGCATAAATTAAACATACTGGGTTAACGTTTGCAATACTAAGAAGATTACTCTACGTGGTTTACACAAACTTTGGATGTTCTGATAAATATTGAATCCGTCGCTATTTTTAGACGTATCGTCGGTCTGGCTATCTTCGGAAAATGAAAATTTAGACCTAGCTCGGTATTTCATAAAATATGCGATAAAAGCTAGGCTTGAATTTGCTTCAGTTCAAGCTGAGTAAAGTCTAAAATATCGCTTTGTAACGTGCATGCTAACAGTTTTTCAGCAAAATTTTATTGCATGTATATATTGGCGTTCATACTTAATTATGTGGGATATAATATTTTTGTTATTCTTAATTTTAATTATTTCAACAAGGGATGCGTCAAATTTTTTTAATCTCGTTCTTCGAAATTTCATTGCGCGGTATAATGCCAATAGTCAAGCGACGTGAGGCTGGTTGTAGATTCCATTGCTTGTCCGTGATACTATAAGGTATATACAAATCAGAAGTAGGCTAAAAATTTAGCCAGACGCGTCGATTGATTGTAAAGTTATAAAGCAGTTGCAACATATTTTGCGCACGCTACATAGCATATAATGTAAGTCTTTCGAGCACTTCGAGCATAAATGTAACTTGTTATGTTAATTTTTATCATAACATGGAAATTTTGATTTCTGATTTTGAGGACTTTATGACATATATTGCTTAATGGAGTGACTATCACATTCCATGTGTGATTCGTGGGAGTCTCATCCGCTTGCCTACAACAGAACATAGCAGTTTGGTATACATAAATTATATTTTATACATTACAGTGTTGAAACCTAATTTAACAAAATTTGTCGAAGTAAATGCTTCGCTGTTACCGTTGTGTTGAAACATACAGTTTAGCTCGAAAAATAGTAACAAATAGCTGGATAAAACAATTTTTGATATCTTAAACAGCGCAATCGCGAAAGTTAGATTTTAAATTGCCCTCGCAATCAAATAACCCCATTACTATAAAACTGTCGTGGTCTTCTAGCCAGTGCCAGCAAGGTTTAACATTGGAATAAAGATAAGTTTAAGTCTAACTCGTTAACTCCTGAACTGATTACACTGATTTTACAAACATTCCACTAGATCGTCAAAGTGGTTCGAATGGCATTAAAAAAGATTAAGTTTTTGATTATGATACAATCTTAAGTTTATACGTTTGGAAATAATCTGTAATGTATTGGTGCAGTTGCGCGCATGTTTTAGAAATATACAAAACGGACTTGACGGTGGGAATGTGGTCATCGTTGGAGCTTGTATTTGCATGCATTAAATTTCATAAGTAATTATCGTCTATAGTGGATTTAAACCCGGGAATATGCGGGTATACTTTTGATACCCGACCCCTGCAGTCCGCCTACGAACTGACTGGTCTCTCGTTATGCCACATTTTTGCAAAAAATGTAAATAAGGTAGCGTAGAGCAATATCTGATTTACGGTTATTCTGTAATCGTCAGAGGACGCCAGATAGCTATGGTCGTTATAGTGTTTTTTCTAAAATGCAAGCTGTCTTTTGAGGCTGGTTGGCATAGATTAAGTATTTGTTGTTACACTGTAATAAGAAATGTAGCGTAAAGAGCATTGCGGTTTTACACGTAACTGTTCAGTGGATGAATGCAATTTCGTGCATAGTCAGCGCGGAAAAATTTAGATTTTTAAAAAATATGACATCAAGATTTTGCAAAATTAGTCTTGGAAAGGTCCATCAGCCCTAATGTTGGATACCAGCGGGAAAAGTCATTTTTCCCGTCGTTTTTCTGACCGTCCGATTTCCTGGCCGATCGGTTTGCAGGCCGGCCGTTTTTCTGGATTATCGGTCAGCCAGTCGACCGGCTGCCGCCCGACCCGGCTACAAAACATCCGGCCCGTGTCCAACACAACCTCTAAATAGGATGTTACACTTTTTAGAAAAATTGACCTACAGTTGCGTTCTTACCTATGTTGATAATTCATTATTGAAAGATGGCAAAGTTGATAATGAAACTAATTTGAATTACATTGTTTAGTAACACTTGTACTCAAATTATTTTCGTAGATGGTATTTTAAACAAATAATATGCTTCATACAACATAATTGTTTCTTATAAATATTACTAATGTCAGTAATACTGTGGCGAAAGGTTGTTTACTCTGTTCACTGGTCATATCAGTCCTACGCAACGTATTATTTTCAGTAGACACGATGAATTGCTGTTAAAAGACTGAATTTCTGCGTTCAACAAATCTATAGCCAGAAACGCTTATTTAGATGAACTTTACCGGTTATTACATTAACGACGACGAACACAATGATTATAATCGAAAATACATCAACCGCACTAACAATGCAGTTAGGCACGTTTTCACCGGCACCTTTGGTTGTGACCGATCAAATTTCACCGCAAGAAGCTTTGTCACCAATCAATGCAAGTATTGGTGGTGGCATTCAAATGTTGTTAAATCAACAATTAATTCAGCCATTCTACAACAATAACACAACCCTGTCGTGTGGTGAGACCGGTCAATACATACCGTCGGCAGACAACGAAGATCCCTATATTTCGCCAACTCGCCTTGTACTGTTTGTCCTGGCATCGATATTGAGCGGTTGCACGGTGCTTGGCAATGGGTTCGTTGTTGCTGCCGGTTGTCTTAATCGTAAACTTGCACGAAAGCCTACAACTGTACTTATCGTCAGTCTTGCCGGAGCAGGTAAGATTTTATGCGTCATTTACGGTAAAGGGTGAATGAATAATAAAGACTGTAATACCACGGGACCGTTGGGTTACAGTCGCAGTATCGCTGGAAGCATGTTGTTGATAGAATAGAAACCTAAGTAGATGTTCTGGTAAAAATTAAGTGTTGCTTTATATAAGTAACTTATTTGTTGGATGAAGTAAATAATATTCTATAATTAAAATTGATGTTGCTAAATAACAACAACAACAACAAATTTTATTAAGAATTTATGCCAGTAGTCGAGAGATCAGCGTAACGGGGGTGGCTCTGGCTTTAAGGCCGTCATAGCGAGCCCGAAACTGAGGCAATGGCTTACTAATCCTCGTTACTGGTAACAAGAAACAATATGCATTATAAATTTATAAAATAAAGAATACATAATTACAAAAAGTTTATATTCTTAAGAAAGTTTAAACAGAAAGGGAGCAAAGTGTCCACTTACATCTAAGTCATAGGTTTCTGTCGTACTTAAGGGAATTTTCAAAGCTTGAGTTTTTAAGAACATTTCTAAATTTTTTGAAATTTGAGGCTTTGGCAAAGATGTCTGCAGGCAGTTTGTTGCACTGGTTTATAATACGTGAAAGAAATTTGTGGTCCAAAACTGTGGTTTGAGCTCTTTTTTTGTAACTGTGCCTGGTGACCTCTGGTGATCGTAATAGTATTATATTCAAAAAATCATGAGTCGCGCTGTCTATTTCTTTATGAAGGTATTTAAATGTCATTACTAGATCATTTATTAAGCGGCGTTTTTCAAGCGGTTCAAGACCTAAATGGCGTAGCCTATCGTTGTAGGACACCATTTCTAAACCGGCTCTAGTAAAAATTCTGGGGGAGTAGTATCGTTGCACTTTCTCAATAATATCAATTTCAGTGAGAAAAACAGGTGACCACACGGAAGATGCATACTCAAGAATAGGCCTCACGTAACTGGTATAAGCACACAATAAAACTTCAATATTAGACGTCTTGAAACATCTAAATATCATATCAGATATACGGGAGGCTTTGGAAACCATGTTATTGCAATGAGTGCTAAATTTGAGATTTTCTGACATAGTGATCCCCAAATTTTTACGGTTACTGCAAGAGAGAATAATTTCATTATTCAAAAAATAGCTATGTCTCGGATTCGTAGATCCTAGATGTAAAACTTGACACTTTGGTGCCGATACTGAAAGTTGCCATTCTCTTGACCAGATTTCGATGCAGTTAAGCGCATTTTGTAGACTTTGAGTCCCAATATAGCTATTCTGACGAGGAATATATGCGTACAGTTTGACGTCATTCGCAAATAATTTACAGTTAACGTTATTAAAGTTGTGATTAACAATATCATTGATGTATAGTAAAAACAAAGTTGGACCTAGAACACTGCCTTGCGGAACTCCAGATGGAACTGTACGTCGAGAAGACACTGTATTATTTATTTTGACACTAAATGTTCTGTTGGAAAGGAAATTTTCGACCCAGCGCAGTAGATAATTTGATGTGCTAGCAAATTGCAGCTTATTGAGTAGTTTAGAATGATAAACCGTATCAAATGCCTTGGCAAAGTCAATATACACTACGTCAACAGCTGTTCCACAGTCAACAGCTGTTGCCCAATCGTAAACTGTTTCAAGGAGTTGAGTTTCGATAGATTTCTTTGCAACAAATCCATGCTGGTTTGGCGCAATGCGGTCATGTTGTTTAAAAAAGGACCTTAGATGGCTGTTAATAATTCGTTCCATCGCTTTGCATACGTTTGAAACCAGAGAAGTAGGTCTGTAATTTGATGGTCTCCAGGATCTCCTTTCTCATGAACAGCTGTTATATCAGCGTGAATCCAAATATCAGGAAGCACGCCACTAATGAACGATTGTTCAAATATGTAGGCGAGCGGGAAGCATATCGAATCCCTTACTTGGAGAAGAAAATATTGAGTGAGGCCATCCGGTGAATGACTGTGTTTATTTTTAATTCTGATAGTGCATTATAAACGTTTAAGGGCGTAAAGGGCACCCAAGATAATTTATGGCTGCTTGGATTGCAAGCAGTTAGCGGCGTGTTTCCGTCATCGGTAATGAATACACTGGCGAAACTGGAAGCGAGTAGTTCGCTGTTGCGTGATTTTAGAATTTTGCACTCCCGGGCTTGTATAAATTTCGAAATTTCTTTTGATTATTTTCTGGCCACCTTTTTATATTCGGAAAAGTCTCCGGTGCGTTTGCTAAGTTTCCAATGTTTAGCTTTCTCTTGCTCAATTCGCTGGATATAAAAGGATATTTCAGTTTGCTCAGAGAGCGGGATAGGCTCTTCTTAGGAAGAAACAGCTCGCACCAAATAGCGAAATATTATAGAAAAGACACCACATATCGTTTACATTATACAATGAACTGAACATTTGAATAAAATCAACAGATAAAAGAAATTTATTCAGTTGTTGAAAATCAGCTTTTCTAAAATCAAATTCGGGGTTGTTTTGGTTTTCAAAGGAAACTATTTTTCCATATACATGAAAATCGATTGAAAAATGGTCCGAACCCGAGAAAGGTTCGCAGCTGTCGATTCCACTAACTGTCATGGATGAGTTAGTCAGAATTAAGTCCAAAATATTATTTTCTTTCGTGGAAAAAGAGACAAGCTGCTGAAGTCCTGCTTGTGCTATACCACTAAAGAATGATTGATACTCTGGCGTTATAGGAAAGCTAATATATTGCCAGACTACATGCGGAAAATTAAAATATCCAAGTATTACCACAGGCCATTTCACATTAGTTATTTGGCAGAAAGCTAATGCAAGGCGATCAGTGTGTTCATGTGTACAATTTGGCGAGCGAAGCGCACGCAAACCTTATTTTGGGGTCTGATAAAACGTCGATTGCAATTATTTCTAAACTGTCAAAAGTAGAATTCTGAACAGGACAGAATTTTAGATGTTCAGATACAAAGATAGCTACACCCCCTCTTCGGTTTGTTCTATCCTTACGAATAACTTTATACTGGCTTGTGGTAATCATGCTATCCGGTACATCAGTATGTAACCGGGTTTCAGTGGCCGCTATAACAGAGTAAACACTCGGTTCAAGCAACATTTGAAGTTGGCTCATTTTGTTGCAGAGGCTATGAGCGTTGAAATACTTTCAGTTAAGCAAATTTTGATCTGAGCATTTTGGTGATTTTGCTCCCCTTCTCAGTTTGCCTGAACAGAGAGTTTACCATTGGCATCATTCACAAATTCATAATTTACAGGGTATCTCTTTCCACCACCGAGACACCCATCTTGTCTAACGCAATCTTTGAAAACTGCTAATTTTTCATTGAGTACAACATAATGCGAACGATCGTTCTGGTATTGTTCTGCGTCAGCATTAAGCGTGCGAGCTATACCACGCAGCGCAGCGACACGTTTCCGCTCATCTTCAGGCATCGAGCGCCGGATATATATGCCTCTATAGCTGTCAAAATTTTTTAGTTTCGGTGCGAGGCTTAGAATGTGGACGCTTTAAAACACACTGTAGTTAGACGGCTGGAGAGAGGACTACCGGGCTTTGGTTCGCGTAGTTGTCCCATTCTGTAAACACAGTCTAAATGTGTGGATTGAAGCTTCACTCGTAGTCGGACGAATCTCTTTAAGGAGCAGCCTATTATGTACTTAGAGCCAAATCGTTGTACTTTGCTATGAACAATTTGACACAAGCAATTGTCAAACATTTTAGACTAAGGTACCAGCGTCGGGCGAATAACGGTGTGAATTAGGTTACTTAGGTGTGCCTTAGGAAGACACGACCACAGTCTAGAAAGCATGACTACAGTTAGTGTAAATTTTAATGCCAAAAGTCTAGTTAACAAAGCTGGACTTTTTCGATTCTCTCCTGCATAGTAACACAGATTATATTATTGCCGTCTGCGAAACTTGGTTATATGATATCGTCCCAAATTCACTATTTGATAGTGACTATCGCATTATTAGAAAAGTTAGAAAATCCGTGGGCGGTGGGGGGCGATCTTTGTAAACAAATACATCCAAATATTTTATAGTCAAGTTGGACAGTGAAACATTTAACGATATTAAGACAATAGATGTATAAGTTTGTATTCAAACTGAACACAAAATTGTTTTCGTTTATCGCGCACCTTCGGCTAGTGGTGAGGAAACTTTCAAGATCGATAACTGCTTGCGCTATCTCGCTAATGTTAGTAGGCCTGTTACAATTGTAAGCGATTACAAATTTCCAGAAATCATTTGGGTTTCTTACACTTGGCCAAAAATGAGACCTTGATTTATTTTATGGATTGCGTTCGCGAACTAGGATTAGTACAGCGGGTTTCGTTCCCCATTTGGGGTTCTCATTCATGGGATCTTTTGATGACAACTTCATGTTAGATGCCATCGCTGAAAATATAAATATAGATTTTTCACGGCTTGGTTGCACTTATGCTCGCTTACCTGAAAAATATTAACGTTATGACTCTAAAATGCAGATTTCGTGTGTATTTCCCGATATTTATTCTCAATCGATTAGACAACTATTTTTAATCACCTATATATACACAATAAACGAAAAATGGAATTATTTTGCAGACTAAACTTTAAGTACTTGCGTAATGTTTGTTCCAATGGTTGAAATAAATTCAAACAAATCATTTTACCGGCGTTACACAGATTGCCTTTAAAAAGCTAAACTTGCAAAACAACTATTTTTGATTATTATCACAAACACAGCGCAATATGTGCCAATGTCTTAATACAATTCAAGAAAAAAGCGGGAAACTAAAATATTGAAAGTGGCAAGTGTAGCAACTTATATAGGTAAGTAAATACACGTTATAACGGAAAATCTGGTGTTATAGCCATGAAGAAGAGCGATTGCAGCTTGTGTACAAACGATATTACGGGATCTAATGTGCTTGGTGACAGTTTTATCAGTATTCGCAAATCACATACTATGTGCACCATGAATTGAGTCATGAAACTCACTAACTTGGGTTTCATTTTTACCGCAAGTGGTACATCTGTTTCTCGGTGTATTGAAACCAAGCGATTGCCTTTCTTGTGTCACAATTTTCCTTGCGGTAGTTGCGAGACTTGTTATGTTTTCTGCTAGCCTACATATTAGAATATTTATTTTTAAACAGCGTGTTGTCGGATGCCTGGCGGTGCGCAGATGTTATTTAAAAAAGGTGTCCCATACGATCCGCGCAACTATTGACCTATCTCGCCTCTCTCAAACTGTTGCATGGCGATGGAATCTATTGTTAATAATGCAATTTCCACTTGCCTGAAAATGAATTGCTATGTCAAAATCAACATGGTTTTGTAACCAAAATGTCAACTTTTACCCAGCTTTTAGAATGATTGGGTAAAATTCATAGACAGTGACTCACCGGCTGACATTGGGTATATTTACTTCGCCCGTGCATTCGACACTGTCTCAGATACAAAACTCTTGCATAAATTGTCTTGGTACGTTATTAAAGGAAACGTATGTAAATGGCGTTCTACCTTTTGTCTAAATGTAGTTTTCGAGTTAAGCTTAACAATACTTTTTTAGACGCGCATGACATGCTGTCTGGCGTTCTACATGGTAGTGTTTTAGGTCCTACACTTTTTCTGCTGTATATAAACGATGTTGTTAATTGTGTTGATAATGTATCTTGTAAATCTTTGGCCGATGATATTAATCTGTATGCTAAACTACTCACAGATGTTTATCAGATTTTTAGCATCGTGCATCCAGAGAGCTTTAGACTCAATTTTTTTTGTGGTCTAACTCATGGCAATTAAAAATCTAAATTCCAAAATGTAGTGAATTACATCTTGATCTAACTAATCCATGGTACGATTATTATATAGACCAAATTGATATTACCTATTATATAGATCAACAATCTCAGATGCAAACCACCGCCGTGATCTAGAAGTAACAGTTAACAGCAGCATGAAATTGGGATTCACATAAACGGCATAGTGGCAAAGGCACACCGTGTTATTTATATATTATTCCGTTGTTTTCTCACATGCCACATTGACGCAATGGTTCATTACACAAGTGCGATCTATTCTTGAATAATCAATCCAGGTTTGGTCACCATACTAGGTGTCCGACACAGACAAGCGGGAAGGAGTGCAACTCTACTTTACGCGTAGGCTTTTTGCTAGTGCACGCCTTAACCTGACATTGTGTCAAAATCGCTTATTGTGGCTTCACTTAGAGCCACTAGAGCTTCGTCGTCTAAAGGCAGACCTTATTCTTAAATACTTAAATACATAAATTCAGAGGTAAATTCTAATAATATTTTCTGCTTTTCTTATAACCTACAACCGCGAGGGCAAAATAAGTACTAATTAGACGCGGGTTTAGGACAAATATACACAGGTATAGTTTTGCTAATACAATAATTGACAGTCGATGGAGAGCTTCATAGCCATGTTGATGGAGAACCGTTGATCTTAGCCAAAAATTCGAAAATTTTCAGGCACCGGCTTGATAAAGTGGACTTGAGCAAATTCCTTAGTTTCGCGAGAAATTTATAACCAGATGTAAGTTGGCCCTGTCCCTTTCTGATAAATGATGTTTATTAATGTATCTTATCCATGGTACCCAACGACTGTATTTCAATCTGTTATTGCATACGGCTAAAATGGACATAGCTTTTTGTGATTGCTATCGTAAACTGTGAAATATATATGTTAGTAATCATTTTGAGTTGATTATGTTTTCCAAATCAAAGGTCATTAATTATTTGCTATTCTAATCAATATTTGAACATAATGCCTATTGTGATATAGTACCAGGAGTTTATGATGGTTTGTTGAGATGAGTATAACACCCATCGCAATATAAATGTGTCGTGCATGACACGTTCAATTTTGAACTTATCCTAACCCAATCCGGTTCTTGGCCGGTAAGCCCACACTTTTGAGTGTTCACGGTGTCGTCGGTAAAAATTTGCTCTGACAACCAATTTTAGGTGGTCATCTTAATAATAACTCGATTTCGACTACCTCGTCCAGCTTGGAGAGGTATAATGACCCCAAAAAACTGGGTGTTGGAGCAAATATTTATTCATAATACTATGCCGCCCTCTGTAGTGACAAGGTGACGAAATCCAGCAAACCGTTTTTGTTGCAGCATTGTTTGATGCAGCCATGGGCGCCCGCAAGGGGGGGCAAGGGGGGGCACTTGCCCCCCTCTGGAAAATAAGTTTTCATCAAATGATTTATCTGCATGCTATTCATGTCTGGTTGGTGATAGGGTGACCGGTGACTTGTGGCAGAGAATCTTGCATTTCGCTTATCACAGTCACTACCACTTCTGCTTTATAATACAATAACCGCCACTAGCTTTGTTATTTTAGGCTCTATTAGTTAATTGTTTACCCTCGTAAATTCGTTAGACACATCGTTTTATAAACAATGGATATTCGAAAGTTTCTGAACAAAGATACTAATACTAATTATAATACTGACGCTAATAATCCTCCTAGTCCTAAAATTCCGAGAACGTCGTCAGCGTTATGTCCTGAAGCGACATGTTCACCAACTTTAGCTGGTGCAGAATTCATTCAACACACGGCTCCTGAGCCGTGTACGCCGCGTGGCAGTGATATTTGCGTGTTTGTCAATAAGCAAAAAACATTAAGCGACGATAAGAAGCTGGAACTTCTGACGACCCCATTTTATCCGCCACTAGATTACGACTTGCCTGGCTGTCACAATATGCTCCTTGGTTAGTATATTCTCCACATCTGAAAGGCGCACCTTGTGCATTCTGCGTCCTTTTCCCGCAGCCAGTACAACGTGGAGTTCAGGGCGCTTTCATAAAGACTCCGTTCGTGAAATACAAAGATAGCAAGCCAACAAACACATGGCACAGAGGTGCACATCAGGACGCCGAAAACTTTCGGGCTGTTCGAGGTGACCCGACGAGATCCGTTGTCTGTCAGTTCGATAGTTCAGTTAAGCAAAAGATTGAAGAGAACAGGCAAAAGCTGTACTCTATTCTGTCAACGATAATTTACTGTGGTACGCACGATGTGGCGCTTAGAGGAAAAGATACTGCAGAAGGTAATGTGCGGGATCTGTATCAATTCAGAATAGAGGCTGGTGATGAAGTGTTGAAAAATCATTTGGATACTGCGCCACTTAATGCCCGCTACACATCACACCGTACACAAAGCGAATTGATCAGCCTGTGCGAAGAGGTACTTCGAAAAGAGATTGTCACTGCGGCGAACGAGTCTAGTGGATTTGCAATACTGGCAGATGAAACTGCTGACATATCTGGCAAAGAACAGTTGTCAATCGGGATTCGCTTTGTCGAATCAACTGAAAGTGAATACATAGTCCGAGAAGAGTTTATTGGCTTCATAATGCTTGAGAGTATGACCGCGCAGGCGATCGCGACGGCGATTCTTGATCAGTGCAGAAAAGTCCAGCTGGATCTATCCAAATTGATGGGACAAGGTTACGACGGCTGCTCAGCAATGGCCGGCAAAGAAAATGGGGTACAAGCCAAAATTCGGGAACAGTACCCAAGGGCCGCCTTCGTGCACTGCGCATCGCATCGACTTAATTTAGTGGTCAACGATCTTAACGCGGTGCCAGAAATCCGCAATGCTGTTGGGACGATTAAAAGTGTAATCAGGTTTTTCAGAGAGAGCACGCAAAGAAGATCCAGAATAGCCAACATCCCTATGCTGTCAGAAACGCGGTGGTCAGAGAAATACAAAAGCATACGAGTTTTTATGGAGAAATTTGCAGACATTTTGGATCAGTTAAATCAGCTTAAAACGACTGCGTCTGGGAAAACCAGACATGAAGCACATCAGTTGCTCTGTTGCGTCAGCACGTCCAGTTTTCTTTTTTGTTTAGTGACAATGGCCAGATATTCTGCTCTACTTGAGCCCGTAGCACAGTCACTACAGGCCGTGCGGTTGGATCTCGTTAAAGTGCAACTCCATATTCAAGATTTGCTTTCCTGCTTCAAAAGCCACCGTGAAAATGCAGAGAGTCAATTTAGGGATGACGTTTTGCAGAAAGTCTCTGAACTGGCGACTGAGCTGAACTTTAGAATAGAGGTCCCGCGGCAATGCGGTCGACAGCAGCATCGTGCAAGTACTGGCGCGGCTACTGCAGAAGACTACTTTAGGCAGAATATATACAATCCATATCTTGATTCGCTAATTTCGTCGCTTGAAGTTAGATTTTCTCAAAATAACGACGCCCAGTTTCATCTCTGGAACCTTCAGCCGTCCTCAATCCGTGAAATGGCATACGACGACTTCCAAAGCAGTGTTAACATAATTCACCAGGCTTATGGAATTGACAATTTTGAAGTGGAAGCATCTGGATGGTATCATGTTTGGAAGTCGAGAGAGTTAATTCATATGTCCTTAACTGACCTACTGAAGCACACCGAATTTTATCCAGCAATTCGCCAGGCGATCCTCGCTCTGCTGATTCTTCCTGCTACTACCTGCACCGTTGAACGGTCCTTCAGCACTGTCAGAAGAGTGAAAACGTGGCTACGCTCCACCATGTCTGAGGAGCGTTTGTCTGGTTTATGCATGCTGAGCGTTCACAGAAAACGGGTAAATTCGAAGAAACCTGATTTCATGCAAAAAGTGGTTGACATTTTCGCGAGTGACCGAAGAAGACTACAAGTTTTGTTTAAGCAGTAAGGTTAGCTGTTCTTGTCTGTTATACACGTACATTTTCTAATGTTGAATTTCTTCACGGCTAGTTTCGTAACCACATGACCGAAAGGTAGCGATATGTCATGCCCCCCGCTGGAAAAATTTCTACGGGCGCCCTTGGATGCAGCACGAAACAAGATGCCTCAGTATACTCTAACCAACCAAGATATTAATAAGCTTCTACACTGACTTATAGCATTATAAAGAAAGGAGAAGTAGCACTCATACACAATTTCAACTCCCAAGATTCTAGACTATCGGTAAAATAAGGAAGAACGCGTCTGCTTAAATTGATCCAACGTTTCTATAAAGCACTCAAACTTTTACGGTTTTTATCAGGTGTTTAGGAAAATATGCGAGCTGAATTAATCAGACTGCAAAACGCGACTACAGATTAAGGTGGTTTCTGGAAATACAATTACCTTCCAATTTGGAAGGTGCAGATACCATGCCTGTTGAATCATGGAATCGTTGAATTTGGAACGTGCAGATACCATTGAATCTATATGAAATGCTAATTTCTATACGTATGCTATATTGATCGGTTACTGAAAATGTTCGCGATAGTAGGGCCGGAACAGTAACTCATCTCGCTCGCACAGAACTGTTGTCTTGAATTCTTACGACTATGACTTTCGAAATTTTGATTTTCGCACTCGTTAACTGCTGCGTTTAACGAACTTCGTAAAATAATTAATGCTTCCCAGCAGAGCGCTTTTAACTGCAGTCTTCTATTATCTTAAGAATTCTTTCTCCAAACCAATAATTTTTTCACAGAAACAGATCCTGTTGTCGTTTATTTTTGTTTGAATTCTTACTTGATCTGCTAGCTCTATCCTTCTGATTTGAAAGTGCATTAACATCATGGCCGTCTTTTTGCAACGGCAGCTATCGGGACACTTTTATGCGACGACCATATCTGCTTTATGAAAAATTATAGAAGGTTTAAGCACCTTTATAGATGCATATTCAGGGTGCGTGCCTATAAAAAGCTATATCCGCACATTCCCAACAACCGTAGGTAGTAAAGCCTTGTATCATTTAAGATCACATTGCTAGAGCAAATAATTTACGATATAGCGTTTAATCGTCATAACTCACCGATGCATGGTGGAATTGGTTTCACTGATGGCTGAAAAATTTCCTATTAACGCGTTCTAGTAATCGTGCTGCAGATTCGTATTAATAAATCTAGTCTTATTTCTTCTGTTAAATCACGCTTTTGTGCACTAAGAATTGGAAAATGCGTATGTAACATTTTTCTCAAAGTCCCTTAATTTACGCGAGTAGAGTCGCCTTTTTTCTTTGGTACGAAAAAACTATGACTGTCATTTGAAAATTTCTCAAAATAGCCACACCAAATAACGAAAATGTGAAAGCACAATACAGTCCATATCTTAGGATATTCATTGCCTTTGGATTTTTACCCTACGTAATACCAAACATTAATTTGGCAAAAGTAATTATAACCCCTGATTATCACGAACCCAAAGATGGAAATACACAAATGTAGTTCCAAGTAGTAGGCATGGGTAACCGTCGCCTAGGTTAACATATTGCGACAGATACTAGTCCGAGCAAGATACGCCATAACATGTGCTAAATTAGAAACTAATAATAACAATGCTTTGTGTTAAAGATAGATTACCCCGTTGCTGCGTTATCGATTATGCTGTTGTTAGATTACGGCGCTAAACCAATGTTTTGTTGTATCAACGGATATGGCTCGGGACCAGACAGGCGGGTATATGTAATTTTGGTACCACCGTCTGCAGTTAACAATCGGCACATAGTGGTATATGCATTGTTCTGTACGCATCTTTTTTCCACGAGCTGGGATAAAACTAAGTCAACTTTTAAATCAAAATTACGTCGAATATTGTTGTTTCCACCAATAACGTGGTAACCAATAAAGTGACGCTACAAAAATTTTCACAGTACCGGAGGCATGTGCTACTGATACTGCAGACTAGACATATATCCGATAACTTTGTAGCAACTGCATAAGACAGCAATAACTATCAATTTTGAGTAAAAATTGCGTTGGTATTGCTGTTGTTATGGCGTGAGGATGACGGGCGGCGTTTGGTTAAAATATTGACAGTGAGCGTACCTATAAGCTACACGTTATATAGTCGATATTTTCGTAACCTCGTCCAAACTACGGCATATGTTGCTGAAAGCAATATTGTCAGCCAATATTTGCGTATATTTCGTTGTTATAATTTATGGTTTTAGAACTATTGAAGATCATGGTTTTACCATGTCCGTCTAGTTTTTGGTAAGCGGATCCCGCTGAATTTATCCCAATATATATGTATACCTATGAAATACGGGACTATATAGTTTCCGGATCAAATTACCAAAAAGTTACTGCTATCGTCTGTAACGTTGCAAAGAATACTCCGATTTGCTCAAAGTTCAGCTATGAAAAAATTGATATCTATTGAGTTTATTCGTTATCCATTTTGTTTGATCGTAATATTAGTCATGGTTTGACTTGGCTAGGAAATAATTAAAAGCAATAACGCAATAGTGCAGCGTTTAGTATTAATATAAATTGCCTAACGACCTAAAGATGTTACAGGTCTATCATGGACTCTTGATTTTATAACTAAATATACATTTTGCAATTCCGACGAGATATACTGTACTGAGTATATTTATCCGGAGAGATAAGAGAAAAAGCTTCAAAATTTTAGTATTTGAAATAATTTTCAGCAATCTGATTTAGGCAAAGTTTATTTGTTGGCATTGTTTTAGATTTCATGGTCGATTGCATTATAACACCTTTTGCCTCTTTACAAATTGTAACTGCAAGAATTTGCACATTTGGACGTCTATTCTGTTTAGACAACTGTATTACTTCATTTCACACAAAACAGATAACAGATAGAAATTTAAAATGTTAGCATGTGGAACAATTTTATGAAAAAAATTATTTTCTGTAACAGCTGTCTTAACTCACTTTAGTCGAAACATATGAGAAAAAATGGTTTAGTAGTTTAAAAATTTTTCAACTATCTGGTTTAACAAAACTGCATGATTTATTTGTTGTTGTTTTAGATCTCATGGTCGGTGGTATCATAATGCCGTTTGCAGCGCTACAAATCGGTAATGGAGGAATTTGGATTTTTGGACGTCTATTTTGCCGAGCATGGGCATCGCTTGATGTAATTTGTTGCTCAGCGTCAATTCTAACATTATGTCTTATTAGTCTTGATCGATTTATTGGTGTAACTCGTCCATTACAATATTCGATTATTGTCACACGTAATCGGCTAATTGTCGGAAGTGGTCTTGTATGGTTGATCTCTGTTCTTATTCTACTTTGTACGCTCAAGTGGAGCCAGAACGAGCCTACAACCACTACTACGACAGATGATGTTCAAACGCCTTCTACTGCATTAACTGAATCGGTGATGGTCAACAGTGTTGACACGGCTTTGAGCAGCAATACAGCAGTGGATTGCGACATCGCCCGACCAACAGCGGATGCTGAATGCAGTGTTGCCAATGAATTGCAATATATTACTCCGTCGACTGTGTTTTCCTTCTACATTCCGCTCATCATCATTCTTGTTGTGTACTACCGGTAAATTTAATATATCGAATGCTATGACCGCTGTGTAAACTATTAACGGATGTAAAGTATGATCTAAATTAATACCTTAAAAGATTCAATGAACAAAAGCTGAATTAGCAGGAGAAAACAGAAACCGTGCCGTGAAGCTTTGAATAACATCAGGATTCATGTTTCGGATGAATAGCGTCACATAAAGTACCTTTGAATTTACACGATTGTTTTTCGATTTGTTTCTTACACAATCTAAATACCCTAAGTTATGATAAAAATAACATTACGTCTACGAGTATGTTAGAGACAGGTCATTGGTTTAAGTCACCTAGGATGCACATTTAATAAGTTTAGCCCTAGATTATGGTTTCGATTGCATTTAACAGGACTTTAAACTTGGAAATGTAAACTACAGTGACATGAGAATTCCACTCCAATGGGCACACTGCTTAGCGTGAATACCGTGTTAATATTGCACTAACAAGCAAATTTGCCTGAAAGTACATATATGCGCAGAATTTATGTTTAAAATCGAATTATTTTTACTTCTACGAAAGGGTGTTACAGCAGTAGCTTTCAAAACAACTCCTGTGACGGCACTTATCTGGAGACAGTTTCTGGAGACAGTTTCTTTTACGGAAAAATGTTTGAGAAAAGGGTTAAAAAAGAATGTCTGAGTCGATTACACATAGTCCAATTAATGGGTTATCGTTACAGCCGGTAACGTAATCACTCTGCGCCATCTCGAAACACTGTAAATGACACGAGCTATCTTGACAGAAGCTTTCATCTATTCTTGTGGTATTTGTGGAACTCTTTGTAAAATATAATATAAAATGTCAGTCCGTCTGGATCATGAGATAAAAACTGCAAGCTATTCGACCAAAGTCAAGCCGAAGAGAATACGAACAATATTCAGGTCCTGCCGTCCTCGAAATACTAATCCTAAGTCGAAGCCTAGATCGGAGCCACCCTTTACGTTAGCCATATACTAAGAGTATGTCGGTATTCCCACGTCCCGACCCGCGCACTCAGCTGTTCCTTTTTAAAGATAAACATTACACCCCTCAGGTGGACTTAGGGCCACTCTTTCGATACTTGTTTTCTTAGTTCTTTTATATTCGCACTCTGGAAGCACCTACTTATTAAGGGTACCAAAACCGTGACATTGGCCTGACAACTAACCAAAAACCGAAACCTAAAAAGTGGTGGAATAATACAATTTTTGTATAATGAACAATTTTGTAATACGTGTTATGATAGATAAACTCATTAAATTTTCCAAATTCATAATAATTTTCCATATAAGTTCTGAATATATGCCATGCCAAACTCACAATGGTGCGACAGAGCTTGCAAATGCCATTGGTTAACTTTTTTTGTTTTAATAGAATATTCAAAGTGACCAAGCAACGCCAATCGAGTCTTTTGGTTTCGGTTTTTGCCGGTGCAGTCAAAGCTGCAGCGATTGCTCGGCCGTCGACTGGGTCTGAACAGCAGCAGCAGCAGCAAACTATTGACAAGAGCCAGTCGAACGACAGTGGTCTTGCGAATGGAGATGAAGCTGCGGCAAGGCCAAGCCTTCGACTATTTATTCCGCTCAGGTAGACAATATTGTGCCAAGTAAATCTATAGCTATCGATTTATTTTAAATTTATCTTTCAACAATGATTAAATTTCTCCAATTTACGTTTAGACTTGGCCGTACAGTTCCGCAAAACCTAAACTTAAAGTAAATAGATGAATTAAGCCAACACACTACTATACTATGGCATGTCTACTTACCAAGTCATATATATTTGTCACTAAATTCAAAAAATATAAGAGTATACTCGAGGTTAGTATAATGAAACTCTGGGTCTGTTTTTTGAAAATTTGTTGCGTCACATCATTATTAGAAGAAAATGTGCAACTTCTATGGTATCCGTGGTTCTATTGCTTCAGAGCATGTCGGCGCAGTATATGGTGTTTATTATATAATTTAAAAAATTACCACTTCATAATCTTCAAGGAAACTTTATGCTTCACAAGTCGGTTGTAAATTATGGTTATAAAATAGACAAATTTCACTGATTCGGCTTTTAGGAGCAATGTAAATGTATTTTTGCCATCTTTTGTGCCCATTTTAGTGATTATCATGGACCAAATCGATAAATAAGTCCTGCTAAAAAATTAGAATAATGCGATTGATATTTAATGAAAACTAAGATTTTCGTATCAATGAAAATTGTTAAATTATCAAATGAATCAACTATTTTGCTGTGGGCATTTCGCTAGCTATTATCGAGCTCGGATTTACGGATTGAGCTGGTGTAAAAAGTGAATCGCTGCTAAGGTAAGCAAAATTTATGCAACATCACTTATAAGTAATCGTGCTTGCTGTAGCCGAGCGAGATCGTTTAGAATTAAACCGGCACGGGGCGACGAATGTTTATATAACTACAATTGAGCCTTATTTGAGAAATAAATTTTCGAATTTTTAGCTTAGCAATGGTACCGAAAATTTGGAACGAACTATTTCTTGATAAATTAATAATCTCATATACTGTTTGAACGCATTGACGTGCTAGACGAACAGCAGTAAAACTACCGCTTTGCTTTCAAAATTGACGAATTTCCGGCTGACATGGCAAAAGAGAAAAAGAGATCGAAATACAACTGAAAATTTTTGTACATAATGAATCAATTCAAAGTACATAAACATATGTACAAGTGGCATCAAAATAGCCTAGCAGGAAGGTACGTCAAAGGATTATTATAGCCGAAACAACGCTGGGTACTCATCTAGTATTAAAATGGCATTAAGGTTCCCAAGTTGTATATAGGGTGTTGTTGCTGATCAGCTAGTATATTATCATAATTTAGAGCTCACTACGGCGGAGGTGGTGGCGGTCAAGATGATATTTCAAGGCAACAACGAAATTATAACAAACAGGCCAAAAGTGCAAAGACGCTCAGTCTTGTCGTTGGTGCCTTTCTTGTTTGCTGGTTTCCGTTCTTCACATTTTATTTGCTAAGTAAGACTTATTGCATATGTCATGTGTACCCTGATTGCTATCTGTCGAACAGAGAGGTAACTCATATCTTGGTCTGATCGCACGAAGTAACAGCTACTAACTCTCTCGTGTCCACTGGGACCAAATGTACCGAACGCAAATTATGTGCGTTGTGTTACCTAAGTTTGTCGGATAATGTATATAATGTTATAACGTGCGTTGTTAGTCGCTCGCAATGAGGTTCCTAGATGAACCGAACAACAGGTCCTAAATAGATAAGTGGCCATATGTCGCTTTTAATCGTACACCGCGGGCTTGATCCCATGCACATGTTCAAATTCGAACCCAACTAAACGGCACGAAAAATCTCAAGCTCTCAAATGAGCTATCGCGCAAATCAATCCACCCAGCTAAAGTTGAGTTATGAGTGTCACCCAAAAACAACATAATAACAGTCATTGTCACATTTCACCACTACAAAATTGAATTATATACATAATCTCTAAGATAGTACCGGTGCGAGTATTTGGACCATGCAATGATTGCGACACAATGTGACATACTTATATCGCTAAAATGAAGGCGCTTGCTTGGATAAATGAATGATTTCCTTATTATAATTCATATTGTTAAAACGCGACTTTGTATTTTATCATAGTTTGTTTTAATATGAAACTTTTTCCACGAATCCAATATATATTCGACTGACTGAAAGGCATAAGAACATACATGCTCGAGATCTGAGGTCCCACGGCGGTAGTTGGATTGTTCTGGAGAGGACTTCAGCCACCCGGGGTGTCAGCCTGTCGGCGCCCCCGAGGGGGAGAGGATCCGGCGTCTTTCGGTACCGATGGGTTCGGGACCGAGCATGCAAGCATTACAGCATGTATCTGACAATCATATTAATATGACTACATATCTTATTTTTATAAGTTATTTTTACCCAACCTTAATCCTTAGCTTCATTTATGTTTTTTCATGAACCTTGCTTCTATGTTAAATATGCGAATGCCACACGTCTGATTGAAGGGAACAACAGTATGCAGCTTGCAGACAAACTGTTGTAATAAGATACTAGTGTTGTCGGATCTACATTGCCGTTGGAATTTATTGTTACATCTGTTGAAAAAAAGCAAGTCATACATTCTCGGAAAAATCAAGTTTTTTACGTTAGTAAACTTAAGGTGATGCCGCCAACCATGTCGTTTTATAGCAACCGATGTCGATTACAAAGCCCTTATTATGAAAGAAATGTCGAATTTAATACGGTTTTTAGCTAGACGCAAGATGTCAAACTCGAATTCAGCTTGTCAGAAATCACATGTTGTTTTCGAACAAACTTACGGCCATTTTGCTAAAATTCGGTGCCCTAGTAGCCTATCATGTGTATTATCTGTTGTCCAGTGATCACGAGTTAATTTGACGTAATATGGTGTTGCAAACGTATCAATCCTTTGGTTAAGGCCTTGGTTTTCGAGAAACAAAATCTGCTTAATTCCAATTTGACAAACTTTTTGTTCTCAAATATGCAGCTAATTTTTCATGAATTTTCGCGAATGCAAAATGGCCCGAATTCAATCGCGGAGCAGTGTGGTCACGAACTGTTTTGGCCCGAATTTCCGTTGCCCACGCAGCGTTTTTCAACAATTGTTATGCAAAACTGTAAAATAGGATTGTTTGTGGGGTAACCTGAAGTTTCTTCATCAGAAATCTTTGAATATTTAGGGCTATATTCGGTTTAAAAATTGAACTCTAAAGATTGGAAAACTTAACAGGAAATGCCTACTAGTCGATTCGATCGTTCAAATAATAAAATTACGTTGTCGTCCATTGAGTTATTTTATTACGTCCATTGAGTTATTTTATGAATTTGTGGTTCAGTTTACGTTTACTTTTAATGTTATATTTCCAATGAATTTTTATTTTTTTATTTCATTAAAAGTCTGTATTGTAGGAATGCAATAATTTCATAATATAATATTACGGTTATGGTTAGGGCAACCATTCCATCCTTAATGCAACAAATATATTATATGTTATGGAATGTAATAATAAAATTTTCTAATCCCCATCGGTCATCGATACGTCCCTTTAATTATTTAAATTTTGATGACAGGTAAGACTTCGCAAAATGAGTACAGAGCCGAGGCAAGTACATATGAAATGGTTTATAGTTTGATTACTCAGGAAATTGAGCCGGCATCTGAGTTACAGAATCAATCCTTTCTCAAATTTAAATACGACGACTATTGCCGCAAAAACGATATAAGCAGCCGCGCGTGTCGGGTCTCCTGACACAGTATTGTAAGAATTTTCACAAGCGCCTCCGGTAATTACAAACTTGTGACGGTGATAGCTGTACAAAATAGTTGTTTTTATTACTGTTGGGTTTACCTGAGGAAATAAAACACGTTCAGGAAAGAACAGGATTAAAATCGAATGTTTTAGAATTATAAATCACATATTGTGGTTTTACTCTCGATTTTATATGCAACAGTGTTGCGCGATATAAAATTAGTATGAATAAGAGCATATGATGCCGTCTTGAGAAGAGTATGACAATTTTCGCCATCACCATATAAACGAGTGGACCATCTCGTGACCCATTTCGACCTTACGCCCCATGGTTCTGCGGATAAACTTGACTTTTTGAGAGGTGTGTCATAATATCACGGATAAAAATTTTCCGGCCATCTAAACTAGGAAAGGTGTTGGAACAATTTTTTATTCTTGACATCATGTTCCCGAAAAATTGCGGGATACCCTACTTCCCAGAACTGGGGTCGAGGCAAGGTCGAAATAGATCGCGTGACATCCGAAGCAATTACATGGTGATTTCGATGAGTGCTATATATATTCTTCTTAGGACATCACGAACTTTAGGTATAACTAAGTAAATTCAATATTCTTAACGCAACTATATCAGAGCACCATTTAGCAATATAAAATTTGTTTGTTTGTCATGACTGTTTTTAGTTGAACACAATTACGGAGAAAAATTTTTGTTTTCATTTTAATTATGCAAATTTAATTAACATTATTTTGCTTTACGCATGCTCCTTCACCATAACAACAATAGTTTAACGCGGTGTAACTTATGGTTTATAATATTTAGTTTATATTATTTTCGTTTCAACTTCTTAAGATTGCATAATATAACACATAATATTTGCTAATCTTTATATTTGTAATAACCGGTGACGCAGCTGCATGGCGCAACTTCCTAACACCATGCCCATACGACCCCGGCTATCGTAACCTCAAGGGTGGACCGTAAATACTAAATTTTGAACCTATTCTTGGTCAGACCCAAGAAGCTACGGAGCTTAGCAGGCCGCAGGCGCGCTTCACGGGGTGTGTTCGGACCCCGCCCGAAGGGTTGCACACGTGTCTAGTATCGGGTATGATCTCTGAGGTCCCCCAGGAGGCTAGCACCGACACCTGCTCGCAGGTCATGGAGCTTAGCCGCTATTCCCTATCTTAGACTCATCGGAAGTTGTTAAATTCTATTTTGGCGTAGTGAGTTTTGAAAT